>JAPKLX010000392.1:0-27262 GCA_026898415.1 Leonotis leonurus | reverse complement strand
GTGACATTTTTACTACAATCTCCAAAAGCTCTGCCGGCGCTTTAGTATTCCACATGAATGTAATTGCTCGTGCATGATAGCATTTCCTCGAAGTCCATTGGGGACTTTTTATCAAAGAATTGAAGAAGGGTCATTCTTCATTTTCTCCATGAATGTGTGCACTTTCAATGACGGATGCACCCTTGGGGCCTCCAATACCACTGGATTAGACCTTTTCAAGTATTTCCTTAATGCCTCTTGCACGTGCTGTTTGATAGTAGTTATATGCAGTGAGCTACTTGTTGTTCACCTAGCGCTGACGAATTGATGTAGGGAAAATTTCTTTAAGTCCTCGAAATAGAAAATAGAGTTACTGAGAAATTTCTGGAACCATTGCTGAGACAGGATAGCCAACGTTGTGAGGAATATCCTAAACTCTAACAATTTGACGTACTGATGTAAGAGAGTGATATTGTTGAATGTCATTTGATTCTCTTCACGATCATTGTTTCTCTAGTATTCCGGTACACCGACATAAAATTTTCAAGCAAAGAATCTAGTTGGATCTCCTATGAGAATAAGATGACAACCTTTATTTATAAAAGCACTTTGCTTTCTCGCAAATGATTTGTTTAATACCTTTGCTCTTCGTTCCCGTCATTGATAGGTCTAACTGGGTTCTGGCATGAGTTCGGCTCTAACATAAGAGAAAATAATAGCTGAATTTTTATTATACCTTCTCCTTTGCTAGTCTTTCGCTTGGGGAGAAACGAATTGATTCGTTAGCAACGAACCACAATCCACACCTATGGAATCTTCTCTTGATCTCTTTCAATCCTACCTCGAAAACTTCTAACTTATTCCCGATCTATGATTTGACTATTCTGTGGGAAATAAACTATCAAATCCATAAGAGAACAAGAAAGAAAATTAGAGTGTTGAATACTCTAAAATTTTGAAATTATTGAGTCTTAAAACTCAAAATTGCCGAAAATATTAGGGGGAGGAAGAGAGAATTTTCGGCCAACATATGTCCTCTATTTATAGATATTTTGGGCTAGGTTAAAGTTTCTAAGGTGAATGGATAAGATCCCAAATAATAGAATTAATTCCCACTTTTATCTCTCTACAATTCCATCTATTATTCAAATTTGAATTTTGAATAATTCAAAATCACTTTGACTTAGTCATATCCATAACTTAATTAAATTAATTTGCAAGTCATTTTGACCCAATTAAATTTAATTGATTGTTTGGTCAAACCTAGAATTAAATTAATTAATATATTAAGTTAATTTAACTTCAAATTAATTACTCTATGGAAATGTAATAAAGTGTAATTCCATGATAAATATTTATCGACTCTACTATAGGATAAATATTAAAGTCATCTTAATCCATCCAAATTACGAATATAACCCTTTTGTCATTAATTATTTTCCATGTTTAAGATTTACTAAATCCATTAATTAATTGAGTTCGTTGACAACTCGTAATCAATTAATATATTTATTCGTGAGTGATCTGGTTCAGACATAAATTAATACATACGGAATAAATTCCAACCGGCCAATTTTCTTATGAAATAAACCTTTTTGAATGCCTCACGCATATTCAATCAACTTGTGTTACCGAGACACAATTCTATGCGATTGACAATCGAGTACTTCTAGCTAAGCCAATCACAGGTGCCAACTTATCGGCGTCATTTTCTAGCACGTGTGTTGGACAATCCCACATCTTGAGATGTCTTAAACTGGGCTGGCGCCTGGTTCACAACTCAATTGGTGTCCTAGGGACCGACATGGATAGTACCAACTTCAATGTGTAAACTGCCATTTTCAGGGCATATCCCCAAAACGAAATAGGCAACTTTGCATAACTCATCATAGATCTTACCATCTCCATCAGTTTTATGTTCCGTCTTTCTTCTACATCATTTTGCTGGGGTGTACTGAGTGCAGTTAATTGAGATTCAATCACTGCTTCCGACAAATGGCTCAAAAATTCAGCACTGAGATATTCACCTCTGCGACCAGAATGTAGACACTTGATAGTCTTTCCATGAAGATTCTCCACAAGTGCCCTGAATTCCTTAAATTTTTGAAAGGATTCTGACTTGTGATGCATCAAGAAGACATATTCATATTTGTAGTAATCATCAATGAAAGAGATGAAATACTGCATGCCACCTCTGACCTGAGTCGACATTGGACCACAAACGTCGGAGTCAATGGTATCCAACACATCTTGGGCTCTATTTCCATTGACCTCGAAAGGTCTCTTGGTCATTTTACCATCCAAAGCAGGATTCACAAGCCGTGTATGGGTCAACTTGGAGTTTATCCAAAGGCCCGTGTTGCACTAACTTATGAATCCCCCTAAGGTTAATATGTCGAAGTCTTTAGTTTCATAGATATGTATCATTCGACGAAAGACAAGAAGATTTTCTCTTCTTAGAATTTGTAGATAAGTTAAAAGTTGAAGTTAAACGTTGCTTGGGTTTTGCAGAGATAGTATACAAATTGTTAACCAAAGTACCAGAACAAATAAACAAGTCTCTTTTCTTAATAATAACATAGTCATCAAAATAAACAAAATATCCATCCAAAACAAGTTTAGAAACTGAAACAAGGTTCTTTCTAAAACTAGGTACTAATAAAAAATCTTGTAAAACTAGAACAGTAGAAGCAAACTGCAACTCTACGTCTCCCATAGCAACGAACACCACTCTCATAGCGTCGCCCAACGAGATGGAAATATTTTTGTCTCTAAGCGGCCTAGATTGCAGGAGGGCCTGCGAATCACAACAAAAATGGTCAGTGGCTCCCATATCTACTACCTAAGAATGGGCAGAACTAGCCATATAACATGATGTAACCACTAAAGCTGTAGACGTACCGGTCATCTGCTTCTTGCGAAGCGGACAGTCTGGTTTCCAGTGTTCTTTCTCACCGCGCATGCAACACTTTCCAGTTCTCTCCTTTCTCTTTGATATACCTCCAGTCCCTTGCTTCCTTTTGACAGATTTTGTTGCTCCCTTCCTCTCGCCCTTACCCTTTTTAGGGTTGCTAGAAGAAGCTAGAGCTGCCGTAGTTTTCTCTTCTGAGGATAGACGATTTTTTTGACCAGCTGAAGGGAGCCAAAGTGTTTTCATAAGACAGGGTTTAGAACACACTATGGTCATTACGAGTTTACAGTAATGCTGTTTGGGTTAACAAATGCCCCTGCTATCTTCATAGATCTGATGAATAGAGTGTTTCATGAGTACTTGGACAATTTTCTCTTAGTTTTTATTGATGACACTACTAGAAAAATGCTCATACATGACATTAAATCCGTGTCATGTATGAGGGTAAAAGAATGTCAAATATGATGGTCTCATCTATTCCTCGCTCATAGATGACACTGAAAACGTGTGATGTATGCGCTCATAGATGACATTATTTTATTAAACGATGACACTAAAATAATGTCATCTATTTTATAATACATGACACAATATAATGTCATCTATATTAAAAAAAATGTCATTTATAAGCGAGAAGTTGACACATTTAAGTGCAATACATGACTTTTTCAGAATGTCATCTATAATTCATAAGATGACATTAATTTAATGTCATCTATAATCTGATAAATTTAACCATTTTCGTATTTTTTCATTAATTAACTTGTATTTAATAATTTTGGTTTCATCAATATATTTTACAAAATAAAACAATGCCAAATAGAGAATTCATACACGCACTAAAAATATTTATATGCATTAATTGTCTAATATTCAACTTCGTACACGGAAATAAAAATAAAAATGACAAAATACTAAAAAGTTTGGGTTAATATTTCAATCCACCTTAACTAATGTAACTTAAACTAGTACACGGACCCAAACTCGATCACCACCATATTTTGCATATCAACAAGCACGTGAATTCCTTCAACGGGTCGCGCATAGCCATTTTCCAGAGGGCAGTCACTCTCTGTACGGCAAAACACAAGTGGTTTTGCAAGTCTACGGCTAGGGGCATCAGCCTCGCTGTGGTATCCAACACACCTGATGTAGAAATTCGACACCAAATGAGTATAGTAACAAGGGTCACCAAATGAGTATAGTAACAAGGGTGTTCCCAGAGAATATCATAATCTACACATACTAACCATGGATCAACCATGACGAGATCCATATCATGAATGCCCCTCTTCTTCATTGCCTCTATAAAAGGAGGGTAATCTTTTACAACAGCTTCACATTCAGCATATTCCGTAGCATCCTACAGTTGAAATTTAAAAAAAAAAACTACAATAATGAAATGGGCTCACATTTTGCCAAGAGAAGACAAAAGCCAAGACATGATCCGCAAAAGACATTCATAAATGGACTAATGATTGAATTGACATTACCCTTATATATTAAAACATAAGACATATAACATGTCTACTCAAAGCTCAAAGTCAAAAGAAAACTCTTGACTTTCCACTTCTTCACTTTCCACCATCCCCATGCTTTTCTTAGTTCGAGATCATCAGGTTGCCCTTCTACAGGTACATGCCTCTCCAATATATTTAAGAAGAGAGTCATCCAGGCATTGAATACATTCGGATCAAATAACTGTTTCGGGATCTCCAACTACATAAAGAGTACAAAATTAGTTGGAGACATATTAGATAAGTAACTTAATGCATGGAATATCTTTACTGGACTATGCAAGAAGTGGCTTAGTATGGTATTGGCATTCACAAAGAAATAAAACATCAAACGTAAGGGTTGCAAAGTTCTATTTATGAACCAACTGCCATTATAAACTGTGCATTATATTATTTGAAAAGAAAATGACTATTGAGTGGAAATAAGCAAGATCCCGTGCACAATATTGATGCACAAGCTTTTATTTTATGTCAACAATACCTGCAAAATGTTACTAGGCCAAAGAAAAAATGATCTGATAGAATAAACTGAAATTAACAGCCTAAGAATTACATTTGAAGCAGGCCAGATGAACTTACGTAGATAGATGACCAGAATATTTTGCAGATCAGCTTCATCAAATCAGCTACTTCAATCGTAGGGTTAACAATTTGAATAAGCCGGTTAAATATGTTCAGGAGATTAGGAAATGTTTCTTCGACAATGTGATTAACCGGTAATCTCTCATCATCTGATTTAAACCTGCAAATCACAAACAATCAGCAAACAGGCATGACTATGTCTGTGCAAGATTATGATGTTACATATCATATTAAGGTATATCCAAAAAACACCATGCAAAATGAGCAAGAGATGACCCATATGTGTTACTTTACCAATATACCCATTAAAAGCAGAATAACAAAAGAAAAATGACGAACTTCCTGGTTTTCAACAAAATTGAGTATATAATAAATATTGGGTATTAAAATGAACTCACTCAATCTACACACATGTGCCACTATGAAGATGCATTTTCTAAGGATTTGCCAAAAACTGATTTCCCTTTGACCACTAAGTAAATATCTGGAGAATAGGAGGTAATTGTACCTTAAAATTGGTGGAACTTGGGCAATAAAGTTCAGTATATTCTGTCTCACAACTTCCTTGTCCTCAGGCAAAAAATAGCCCATAACCACAACAGTGTACATCACTCAGAATGCACTAGGAGATTCATGAGTCATGGAAAAAGTCATTTAGAAGACAGTCATAAATGACACTCCAATAAACCATGGATTGATTTAGAACATGGATTGATTTCATAATCAATGATCTCATGAACAATAAACCATGTCAAAATTATAATTTTCACTAGCTTTTAATTGAGAAAAGAAGAAGAAGAAGAAGAAGAAGAGAAGTACCTGTTGTCCGGCTGAGCAACGGCCACTGGCCTTGCTGAAGGCAACGACGAGGCGACAAGGCTGCTTGGCAGTGGCGACACGGTGGTAGCAGAGGCCGAACCTCTGACCTCTCTAGACGGTGGCGAGTGGAGGCAGAGCAACGAAAAACGTTACTCCGGATGCATCTTCCACGACGGCGAGAAGGCAGAGCAACGTCGAGGTCGGCCATGTAGTGACCAAGAGAGAGAGATTTAGGCTTGAAAAAAAAATTGGGGCTTTTGCCTAAACCATGCTTCTTTGCTCGATTAGATGGGAATATAGTAATCTCCCGTTGGAAACTAGCCGATATTTGAAGTTCTCACGGGAGAAATGAAAATTTTAAGGAAAGAGAAGTTAGTGCTTCGATTTTGGGCAGGAAATCGAGAGGAGAGAAAGAAGGATGAGAGACACACGTCGAATTTTTGAAAGATAGGCGGTGGCGATTTCCACCGGAGCGCGCCGATAGCGATGTACGGTGGCGGTGGTTGTGGAGAAGAAGTTCTGTGCATGTGTGTGCAGAGATGCGAAAGAGACTAGAAGGAGGGAGAGGATTTTGTGATGCAGTATTAAATTAGGGGATTATGAAATTAGTGATAAATAAATAAATTAATTTATTAAAATCTGATTAGTTTAAATTAGGGGATTATGAAATTAGTGATAAATAATTTATTAAGAGTAATTAATTATTAAATGTGTAATTATAATTAATAATAATTAATAAAGATTTATTATTATTTGAACTATTTACATATTATTTATTAATAATTAATCATGATTAACTCATTAATAAATAATTATGATAATAAGGTATTATTATTTTTTTTTAAGTTTTCTATTTTACAAAAAACACTAATATACATGACATTTTTTAATAAAGTGTCATGTATATTAAATTAAAACACACACATAGATGACATTTCAATGATATTGTCATCTAAGCAATAGATAGATGACACTATACCATGACATTATTTAACAAAATGTCATCTATATTTTTCCTGACACTTCATACATCATATTTGTTTCTCAAAATGTCATCTATGCAAAAAAACGCGCTCATAGATGACATTTTTTTGAAAAAAATGTCATCTATGAACAGTCATCTATGCTAATTTTTCTAGTAGTGGTATGAAGAAAAGTTGGCTTAACAAAAATAGTTACTAACCATTTGCTGAAGAAGATTTTGCACCTAAATAGTCAAAAGTTACAATATTAGCACAAGTATCATTGAAAAGCGGCCACTAATCGAATCATGCAAATGAACAACACAGTGAACAAACACCCACTCTCCTCGGAAAAGGAAAAGAGAAAAGAAAAAATATGCAAAGAACACACGAGACTCATACACAATGAGCCATCAACTAAACTTTAAACCTAGAGATTATGTTTATTAAGTGAAAGAAATCACATAGAAATCAAATATAAAAGATTGTATGACAGAACTTACAAAAGCAGTCATGTCAGCAGAGCTTTGTTTAGCATCATCTTGACCATCCTGCATATTGAAGTAAAAATATTAAAATAACAACTCCCAAACGAAGTATGTAAAAGATAAGTTCATGTGCACTTATTGTGAATACAAAGTATTCGAACAATAAACAATCAAATGAACATCAAAACATCCACCGGAATGCACTAAGAGTAGAACAAGAGTACAAAATGGAAAATCAAAACAAAATTTTTGAATCCTTGCAATTAGGGCCTCCAATAATAAGGCAAATAAGTAACTTGTTCTTCTGTATATATTTCAAACTTATCTAGAAAACCAGGAATGGCAAAATCTATGAAAAATGCCAAAATTAGACATAATCAAATGCAACACCAATATAATTAAGGGCCAAAATCATTGCAGTGTATTAAAACTCAACAATGGAACAAGATGTTGTCGAAATGGTCACTACCACACAATTTCAAAAAGAAACATTCAAGAATGAGCAAATTTTGAACCCTGAGACTAGATCGTAGAAACATTGTACTGCTGTAAAGACCACACGAGGCTAGATAAAAGGAACATGTTACTGTTGTCGGGCCTCAATTTTCTTCTTCTGCCAGAGGCGATCCAAAGCACTGTCAGCATCACCCTAGGATGAGAGAACAAGAATATTTAAGTTCAAAAGGTTCTGAAAGTCCTGTTAAAAATTATAAGTAAAGAAAGTGGAGCTCACATACAGATTGATAAGCACACGTTAGAAGGATTTTCAGAAAATGAAGAGCAGCACGATGTACATTATAAATAGCATAATGACTTTAAAATGCCTAAAGACATCACCAGAAGATATTACTGGACCAAACGAATATTTTAGCAAGCATTGTCTACAAATTAGAAAAAAGAAACTATGCCTAAGCATAATGAGAGAAGTATTTTATTCTTCAAAAAGTATAGTTCATAAGGAAAAGAAAAATGTACATCCAAGAACTAACACAATAAATGTACTTATCAGATAGTTTAATGTACCATACAATGTTACTAAAAGCTTACAAAACTAGTTACTGCCCCAGCAAGATTCAGAAGCAAACATTTCAACACAAAAGCAACCAAGTACTATGAAAACAAAGATGCCCTTAAAATCAAATGAAGACCTCAGTCGATAAATGTGAATAGCTTATATTACCTGAGCACGGATGAATCCACAGAGGGCAAATGTAGAGAATTGACCGGTGTAGACCCCCCTCTCATCCAGGTGCCCAACATTGATCTGCACTGAAGCATGATCCTTGGACGTAATCAGAAGGTTGGTCGCAGAGCTACAAACAAAATGAACAAAATAGCAACTTCGCATCAGAATAATGACATTTTCAATGGCAACTCCACGTTATAAAATTTTCAAGTCAATATTTAACGGATTTTGGAGCAGAATGGCATAAATTCATTGAACGTATTATATAATCAATACATAGCAAATCAACAAAAAACAAATAGAAACTAAAATGTACTTGATAAAGTGCGAGAATTAAGTTATACCATTTCCGCGGGATGTATAGGTCCATGTTTTGCCCCTCTTCATTCTGCATCTTGGCAGGTGTTCTCGAACACTAAGGCGACTATAAATCACAAAACAGATAAATGCAGAAAATAAATATGTAAGAATAAATTATATTTTCGTAGTGTATGAAAGTCTAAACTAAATCATTCGATATAAATTCGTCCTAATTTATCAGTAAACATAAAAAAAAATCGAACGAGTTACAAGAGGAACAAAATATGTGTTACCTATACTTCAATTAATCGTAAGAAACTCGACCTAAAATCTATTTTGCAGGTTCACAAGTTGTATACGAACACGATACAAGGCCGATAAATATGACCAAATTGAGCGAGAAGGTAAGAAATTACCGTGTATGAGTGAGAGCAGAAATACAAGAAATTGAGAGCTGTGTGAGTGTGGAGATAGAGAGAGGTAGAAAATAGAGAGATGAGGAAGAAGAGTCACCTGACGGTAGAGCTGGGCGGCGGGGAGTCTCCGGCAGGAGCTGTTTCTTGCCGCTGGGCATTCGAACGCGTAAGTACCGAGGCGTGGGGACCGTGCTACGTCGCGGAAAGGAGAATAATCGAGATGGGGGAGGAGTAACTGATGGCGACGTCGAAATGGAGAAGAGGCGAAACGGGCACCGAAGGATAGAGAGAGCGGTGAGAAGGGAGAAGAACGGCAGAGTTAGAGGGAGAGAGAGATAGGAGCGGTGATAATAAATTCAAATTAGGCTAATATACATGACATTTTTTAATAAATTGTCATGTATATTAAATTAAAACACACACATAGATGACATTTAAATGATATTGTCATCTAAGCAATAGATAGATGACACTATACCATGACATTATTTAACAAAATGTCATCTATATTTTTCCTCACACTTCATACATCACATTTTTTTTCCAAAATGTCATCTATGTAAAAAAAACGCTCATAGATGACAGTTTTTGAAAAAAATGTCATCTATGATCCGTCATCTATTCTCGTTTTTCTAGTAGTGTGACATCATCATTTACTCAAAGAGTGAGGAACAACACAAGGAACATCTGCGTATAGTTTTAGAAACTTTACGTGAGGAGAAATTATATGTCAAATTCAACAAATGTGAATTCTGGCTAAAGGAAGTTATGTTTCTTGGACACATAGTTTCAGCCGATGGAATCAAAGTTGACCCTGCCTAGGGTTGAAGCAGTGAAGGAATGGAGAACGCCCTCCAACATAAATAAGATAAGGAGTTTTCTTGGCCTAGCCGGATTCTATCGGCTTTTCATAGAAGGATTTTCAAGGTTATCTAGGGCAATGACACAACTATTAAGGAAATGAAATAAGTTTACTTGGCCATAAGATTGTGAGAAGAGTTTTCAAGAACTCAGGACCAGACTAACTACTGCTCCAGTGTTAGCTGTTCCGGAAGAAAAAGAAAGATTTGTTGTTTATACGGATGCTTCAAAACTGGGATTAAGATGCGTGCTAATGCAGAACGAAAAGGTTATTGCATATGCATCCCGACAATTGAAACCTCATGATTTGAATTACCCAACTCATGATCTAGAATTGGCTGCAGTTGTGCATGCACTGAAAATCTGGAGACATCACCTGTACGGAGTAAGGTGTGAGATTTTCACTGATCACAAGAGTTTAAAATACTTCTTCGAGCAGAAAGATCTAAATATGAGATAAAGGAGATGACTCGAATTAGTAAAATATTATGACTGTACAATCAACTACCACCCAGAAAAGGCCAACGTGATAGCAGATGCTTTGAGTCGAAAGACGAAGGCCAAGTTAGGGTATTTTATTACCCAACAAGATGAACTAATTCATGTCTTTGCTAAAATCAGTTTAGAGGTTGTACACCCTCCTTAAACTGTGTTAGGTTACTTAGCAGTTATAACAGCGGAGCCTGATTTGAAGGAAAGAATCGTGAGGGCACAACGAGAAGATGAATTTCTAGAGAAAATTCATCTTGCAACAAGATCAGGTGGACCTAAGGGGTTTACTGAAGATAAAGATAATGCTTTGATATTTGGAGATAGACTGTGTGTGCCTCACAATGGAGAGCTGAATGAAGAGATAATGAGTGATGCCCATCCTAGAAGTACTAAGATGTATCAGGACTTGAAAAAAGCGATTTTTGCGGAAAGGAATGAAACGAGATGTAACGTTGTTTGTGGAACGATGTCTTGCATGTCAACAAGTTAAGACTGTTCATCAAAGACCGTACGGGATGCTGCAACCACTACCTATTCCAGAATGGAAGTGGGAGCACATCAATATGGATTTTGTGGTAAGGCTACCGAAGTCGGTACGTGGCAACACTGCCATCTTGGTTATTGTAGACCGGCTCACAAAGTCAGCTCACGTTTTGCCAATAAAAATGACCTTTGGTTTGGAAAAACTTGCAAAGCTTTATGTCAAGGAGATAGTACGCCTTGGAGAAATTTTAGACCTTTGGTTTGACGGACAATCAGAAAGGACAATACAAGTTTAAGAAGATATGGTGTGAGCTATAGCTACTAACCGAGGAGGAAGTTGGGAGGATTTGCTACCTCTTGTGGAATTTGCTTATAATAACAGTTATCAAGCGACGATAGAAATGGCTCCATACGAGGCTTTGTATGGAAGAAAATGTAGCTCATCATTTTATTTGGATGAAGTTGGTGAAAGAAAACTCTTCGGTCCAGAGTTAGTTCAATAGATGATCGAGAAGGTCGACCATATCAAACAGAAGATCAAAGAGGTCAAGATCAACATAAAAGTTATGCCGACAAGCATTGTTCAAATTTAGAGTTTAATATCGGTGGTCCAGTATTCCTGAAAGTATCTCCTTCTAAAGGTGTTATACACTTTGGCAAGAGAGGAGAGTTACATCCTCATTACAAAGGACCTTTGAGATCATTGAAAGAATAGGCCTCGTAGCCTATAGGTTGGCACTACCACCTAGTATTGGAGATGTGCACAATGTGTTTCATGTCTCGCAATTACGAAAATATATTTTCGATCCAAAGCATGTGATCAAATATGATGAAGTAGTCCTAGCACAAGATCTAAGTTATGATGAGTAACCAATGGAAATACTTGATCGCAAAGTTTAAGTATTGAGGAGCAATGAGATTGCTCTTGTTAAAGTGTTGTGGAAACACCTTGGTAAAGAAGATGCTACATGGGAGCTAGAGGATAAAATGAAAGAAAAGTATCCAGAATTATTCCCTGAAGGTATCTAAATTTCGAGACGAAATTTTTGTAAGGAGGGTAGGATGTAATACCCCGCACTTTTGATCATATTATTAATGGAGTTTTATTATATTAGGGTTCTCATATCCGTTAAGAATTATAAAACTCCGATGTTGAGTTTCTTTTTAAATTATTAATTTAAATCAGATAACGATTTAAATACAAAATTTGAAAATGAATCTATTTAAGTAAAATAATCGAACTTAACTAGATTACCAAATAGACACATTTGTCTAATTACAACAGAAATGAATATACATGCTTAAGTATATTTTGTATTTTAGTTATGAAATATGCAATCAATCTAAGATATAAAATTCTAAAGTACAAATTAAAAGCTATAACTTAAGTGCTACATGAATGCCAAATAAATAATAATACAAATAAAACATCTCAACAACTACTACCATATCCCCGTACAAACACCAAATCTACAATTCATATCAATGGATTTTATCAGTCTATAATCTTTAGATATTTTCAAGACGTGGCTCTTCTTTAGCCACACAACAATGTAAACTCCCATCTTTTAAGCAATATCACCATTTCCTCATTTCTCCACACCATAATCTGTAAAACAAAAAGAAAATGAGATAAAGAAAGCAATAACCAAAGGAGTAGGAAGTAGCACGAACAACAACATTCTCACAACCATACCCCATTGAGTCTTTCTACGAGAGTCAAGATAAGCTAAGAATGCTCATTTTATTTTTCTTATACATGCTTTACAATTCAAGCTTTGAATAATAGGATTAAACAAATAAGAAAAAAATTTCTAACAATCAAAATCATTAATTAGTTATTATATAAAAGTATGTTACTAAACTGAAATTAAAGAAAATAAATGGGTGGGTGATACCTGCTCCCTGGGAGACGTAAAGTATGAGGAAGATGCAGGCATAGGAAAGAACGCTGACGACGAGCTCAGGGTTACATATGGTGGCTGCAGACTCGGCGATGACTGACGTGGAGAAATGTCGACGACCATCATTGTGCTTCTCCTGAGAGTGATAGGTGTAAATTTTGTGTAGAAATTTATTTAAATAATTGGCTATTAAAATCATGGAAAGGACACAAGAGTTCCCCCTTCTCCTTTCGGTTCGTACGTATGAATAGAGAAAGAGAGAGAGAGAGAGATGTATAAGAGGTGGCGGCATCAGAGATATATAAGAGGTGGTGGTGATGCCGGAAGAAGCTCGCCAATGGAAGAAGGAAGAAAGTAAGAGGTGCATCGATTGATTTCTTTGCAGAAGAAGCAATTGAAAGAAAAAGGTGAATGAGGTGAGAGTGATGGAGGCAGACATGATTTGGGGGTGGGGGTTCTTGAAAGTAATAAGAAAAGTAAAAGAAAAAAAAGAAAGGAATAAGGATAATAGTAAAGTTAAATTAATAAAGAAAATAATTAGGAAAATGAAAAATAGTATTAAGATAAAAAGGGTTGGGCCGGGTCAATTCAATTATACGGGCTGATTCTAAATTAAGTGTTGGGCCAAATAAAATGCTCATGTGATTTAATTTAAGTTGGGTCTGCATAATTAACTTAAATAGATCTTTAATTAATACTTAGATATATAATTTATTTAATGAAATGATTTAATTTAATTAACTGTAATTAATTAAATTTGTAAGTATGGATTAATAATTATTAAGAATTGATATGAATAATTATTTAATTATGAATTATTAATTAATTACTAATAATTATTTAATTATGAATTATTAATTAATTACTAATAATTAATTAATAATAATAGATCAAGAATCGAACCTTAACGAAAGAACGATTAAAAGTGAGAAATTAATCATTACTTTCCAAATGATTATTTAAGTTCAATTGTCTTGTTTTAAACGAGTAATGAGAGCTTTAATTTATTAAATATTATATAACGAGTTAAGATTTTCGAGGAAAATCAAAGTTTAGTTTCTAGAAAATAGAATGGATATGAAACTCTAAAAGCTAATAATTAGCTTTAATGAGGTATAGATTTATTTAGATTTCAAGATTTCTAAATAGCATGTATATTATGAAGGTCAATTGCAATGTGTAAACCAAGTTGAATGTGAGGATTAACACTGCTTTACTAAGCTCGAAGGAGATTTTAATCGACGGATTTTTTTCCAGGAGGTGGGTTTATTTTTATCAAAATTATGTTTGAGTTATATAAGCTCTGATATTGCAAAATAAAATGTTATCTGTGTCATGTTGTAATGTACGTTCAACTAAGTTTAATGCTCTAAAGTTAATCGACCGAGGTTTTTGGCTTTAGCTAACATGTTAGTCCAAAACTGTGTACACAATGGGTAGGAGTGCAATGGGTTGATCTCCATTGTGTGTTGGTGTAATGTTAAAGGGATTCTCTAGGTTTCGACCCGAAATACAAAGGCAGAAAGAGATTCTCTGGGTTTCGACCCGAAATCTAAATTCTCAAATACTCTCTGGGCTTCTGTCACGCCCCGATCTCCGCCCTTGTGGCGAAGTCCGGGTACGCGACTATAAAACCATTAATGAACTAAAGGATAAAAGGGAACTGTGGACATAACTGAAACACAGGATATTTTATAACTGAGTCTTAGTACATAACAAGGAGTTTAACTCGAAATTGACACATATGTCAAACAAAAGTATGAATTGACGCCTACGTCAACAACAGTTTATGAAACCTCTTGCAGCGGAAAAATGATCAACGTAAATCTACGTGTATGAAGACACGTAAACCCCCAAGAGTTTGACTACACAAAAGACTGACAGCCCGTCATAGCACCTCCATCCATCACGTCTCAACCTGCACATTTATAAATACATGCAGGGCTGAGTACAAATGTACTCAGTAGGCACATGCCGAAATCGCATACGTACATATATAATTGTCAATGCCGTAAGAGTGACACGTAGGGATTTTGTCTTTAAAAGCACCTACGTTCACTAAATCCTTTTTGTGAAACCTATAGTTCGACAGCTGTCTAAGTTCTTTAGTATTCCACCATATCTGTTTTCTATGTGTACCGTGAAGTTGGCCACCTTCTACGGACACCTGACCGGTCAACACCTTCGTCGACTCACAGTCCCTTGTGCACATTAGTTCGAGTGGGGTTGCTTACCCACTGGAACCCGAATTCGATTAAATGATAACAAGATAGGCATCGTACAAAACATAAATCATTTCGGCAATACAATACTTTAAAACATAAGTTCTCCTTTGAAAACCTTTTCGAAATATCAACAAAATAGCATACGAGCACACATAATTTCTTTGTAATAGAAAGCCTACTTGGATAGCTTCGGTTTGCACTTGCTTGGGTCTCGAAATGCGAGGTAGATCTCTCGTGAGAACCTTTAGAAAAACTCGTATAAATTAAAATGCCCTTAGTGCATTTGAAATATTTAATTCTCGATAACTAATTATTCATTTAAGTTCTAATCTTTTTAAGATAACCTTAGAATATTAATTTCTTAAATAATATCTTTAATATAATTAGATATATAAATTCTCTTAATTTAGATCCCAATTACTTACATAAATTGGATCTTCTTGATTTAATACTTAGGCTTTATTTATCTAAATTAATAGCTCTAAACCTTAACACTTAATATATATATTACTATCCCTTCTTTCATTATTACTATTACTAATTGATGTAGCCCACCCTTAATTAAAATGACAAACTAAATTTAATTAGTCTTATCTTATTACAATGTTAATCTAGTCCATTAGATCAATGAAGTGGGCTTACTCATTTATTTAGTTAATTTAAGTATTAATTATCTTAAGATTAATAAACTAGGCCCATTAGATTAATTAATATGGCCCAATCCTAATTTATTTTTCGGCCCAGATTAACATTCACTCGGCCCAATAATTTATGTAACAGGAGCCCAATCTAATTTATTTAAATCCTAGGCCCAGAAGTCTTAATAAATCTGGCCCAGTTGATTATCTAACCGGCCCATTAACTCTATTCCCTTAGGCCCAGAAAACAAAATAATTCCCAGCCCAAGTATTTGTCCAACCCGGCCCGTAACCCGGCCCAAAACCCGGCCCATGTTCTAGAACACTCTAATCTACCCTAACCCTAATCACTTTCATTCCTCACTCGATCTGTTTCTTCCCAAAACAGATAGCATTCCCCTTCCTCTCCTCTCTTCTCCCTCTTCATCTCTTTCTCACGCTACTATCTCTGCTTTCTGCCTCAATTCTCCTTTCCTTCTCTCGCCTCTCCTTCGATTCTTGCCCCTGTTTCTCTCTTTCTAAATCCCACTCTCGGTTTCTCAGTTATCTCGAGTGAACGGCGAAGAGCTCGCCTAAAGGTTGCTGTCGACTGGCTCATCTCTCCTTAAGGTATAATCCTCTCTGATTTTCCCCTAGTTTCTTTTCCTGAAATCTTAATTCCCTCATCTTCCTCACTAGTTTTTCTCTCAGCTTCTGTGCTTTCTGAATTTCTAGGTTTACTGGAGGAAACAAGGCCTCGCTAGCTCAATATTTCTCTTATGGAAGCTAATTGGAAATTTCAAGGTAAAATTTCCTCCTTCTTTATTTTATGTTTTGAATTCCTACCCCCATCTTCCTCTGCATGTTAGAGATTTGGGGATAGAATTAAATTTGGATGTATTTGTGTGAATTCTGTATTTTTCTGAAATGGTATTCGGTTTGGTTTATTAGGGTCGAGATGATTCAGAGGTGGGTGGATTTTGGTTCAGTAAACTGCCGTGGGATTTCAGATAGGTAAGGCTTGGAACTCTCTTCTTTCTGCTCTTTTTAGCTACTTTTCAATCTTTCATTACTGCATGTTCAAGTTTTTTTTAGATTCTGTACAACTTCTGGTATGAATGTTCTTCTTTACTCACTATTTCACTCTGTTTCTCCTAGGGAATGATTCTATGGTGAGATGGTTATATGGAGGTGACTTGGCTGCGTAAATTCTGTTTTAGACAGCAGCTAAGTCTGCTTTCTCTCTATATTTTCTTGTTGTGCTTTGGTTATGATTTACAATGTTTTGGGAGTTTAATTGAATTCTCT
Source organism: Leonotis leonurus (assembly GCA_026898415.1). NCBI lineage: Eukaryota > Viridiplantae > Streptophyta > Magnoliopsida > Lamiales > Lamiaceae > Leonotis > Leonotis leonurus. The sequence goes on along the minus strand of JAPKLX010000392.1, from coordinate 10,212 downwards.
GTTTTCATTGACTAAATGAAATTGGTATAGGATATTAGTTGTTATAATTTCCAGTCTTGTTTAGTGTTCTGTCTTCGTCGGTTCTTATTTTAGTCATGCGAGTTATTGATGAACATGAGATGATCTGCAAATTTTTATTAACTTTAAGTGAAATCTGTAAGCTAAGCCTTGAAGCATGTTTCTATGCTTGATTATTAAAGTTTTCTGTATTTTATGAAGCCTGACTAGCATTTGAGGATTCTAAGTTCGTGCTTTAAATTTTCAGTCTGGAATGCCTCTGTTTTATGAGTGCTTAACTTGACAGAACATATTCTCATACTCTGTTTCTATGTTCTTGATAATAATGCTTATGGTTTGTTGTTCAGACTATGAACATATATTTTAAGTTCAGTTTCTGATTTGTATACGTGGAAGTTTTTCTTTTTTTTTTATTTGTTTACTAGCTTCTGAATATTGCTACTCTGACAAAAAGAAAACATTCATTTATACTCATTTCTATTATTCTTTTATTTTCTGATGAAGAAAGGCTACGTCCTGTTTTCTATGTTTTAATTTATAATCTATGGTTTGGTCATATACCAAGTTCATCATGTTCTTTTAACTGAGCACTAAACAGGTTCTGTTATATGTCTTCTAACTGTTCAAATCCTGCTTTCTAGTCCCTTAACATACTGAGGTAAAAATCCTAAAATGAGAGTGCTAGCACCTCTTTAAACATCTCAGTTTAAAGAGTTTGTGTGGGTTGAATGCATAGCTTAGGGACTTATTTATAGGATGAAAGGCTTTGTGGTTATCTCTCCTAATCTGCCTAATCTTTGCAGGATAAAGCAAAGCATTGGGAGGGGAGTCTCTTCTTCTCCAATCCACTAGTAGGCCTGAGGTGTGTTGGGACTTGTTATCCAATCACCTCCTACTTTGCAGCCATGCTGCAACATGCTTCTATCTTTTGCTTGTTGAATTTCTAACTCTAGTTGTATTTGTACAGTGATAGGATTTTAGGTAAGTCATTCATATGTAGTAATTTATTTTACTGTAATTGTATATTTTGCATGTGATATAGACGTGTGAATTCATGCTCATGTGTAGTACAGCCCTTTTTTTTACTATAAATAGATATCATCATCACACTTATCACTGCATATATATATTTACACTTGAGTGTTAAGATTTTCTACATGCAAGTGATGTTTTCATTCTTACAACACCTATATATATATTATGTAGTTTCCTATATACATATCTAGGTTCAAATGTCTCACAAACCATATATATATATATGTAGTATGCGTATAACTTAATATCATAGGTATTAATTTAGCAACATTATATATATATATATAATATACTTGTAGGTTCTATCTACATACACATGAAATATTTCCACAACATATAACTTATACACCATACTTTTATATTTTCTTAAGTTTAATCAATTAACTTCCACTTCTTAATTACTTAAAGCACAACATACTTATAAAGTTTAACAACATCACCTCTTATTAATTTAAACCAATATGTCGATATATATAAAAGAATACCCTCGACTATTACAAACACATTCGAAATTGCCTAGTTCGATTAATTAAAAAGGCGGGGTATTACAACTTCGACCCGAAGTCTGAATGTAAATGGGCTCGATAGGGGCAAGTGGTTCGGGGTCAACGTTAGAGTAACTTTAGAACGTACATAAATGCACAAAATAATGAAAATGATAAATGCTTTAGCATGCTTAGAACTACTTTTTCGTTTTGAATCCGTCTAAGTTATGTTGTTCATGAATGGATAAAAATGTTTAGATTTTATAAAACTGTTTATAAAATGCATAGCCCACTGAGTACACTAGTACTAAGCCTACAAATTATTTCCAAATGTTTTCAGGTTAAGTGCCGGTAGTGACGAGCTGAGCTGAGGCGTGGTTGTTGTTGTCGTTAGATTGCTTTTATGAATTGCTCCCGCCATGATATTGTTTTTTCAAGTATAGTTCGTTTGTCGATCTATAACTTTATAATGACTCGATTATGTTTTTCTATTCGATAGAATTAAGATTGTGAATCTTAACTTCTGACATTGAATAGCTTTTTGCATCGATTTGCATTGCGAGTCTTCTCGTTTATATATGAATGATTATGTTTGAAGTATTATTCAAGATTCTTTCCATGTCAATCATGTCCTCCCTTCTTCCCCACTTCTTATATATGAATGACTATGTTTGAATGACTCGATTTGCATTGCGGGTCTGCTCTCAGGAATTGGGGCGTGAAAATCTTAGAGAAATGTGATCCCGCTTGGAATCAAAACAAGGTACTTCACGGAAACACCGTCTCATGGAGACCATATGTGATCTTAGCAAATTAAATTAATAAAATGCAATCACAATTCGCTTAGTTATTTTAAAATAAAAGTTTTAACACAGGTAATCAAAATATATGGCATATCAAAATTAGATAAGATCTCCATAATAATAGCAAATAAAATATAAATTAAAACAATAAAGCACATAATAAGGCAAATAATTACAACCGATTACCCAAAAATGGGGATAAAAACAAATTAATTCCTAAAACTAAGGAATTTAAATTTGAATCCTCGATCTTCTTGAATCTTCATCTCCAAATTGAATTTTGAATTTAAATCGGGCTTGAAAATTCCAGGGATTCAAAAAATGAACTTTGAAGTCGCGACGGGCTAGCTTGGGGCCCGCCTCGCCCGCTGCCGGGGTTGCCGAGGGCCAATGCCCGCGCTCGTTGGCGTCTGCCTGCTTTCGCTGGACCGCTCGAGCGCTTCGCCCAGCCTGGCCCCTGTCTTGTCGCTCCCACGCGCGCTGCCCGCGCCAGTGATTGCCTAGTGTGGTTCCGCGGCCAAGTGCCACACGCTAGGCCCACCTGGCATTTGCTCCCTCGCACGAACGTCGCGCCCTGCCTGGGCGCTGGTGCTAGGGATGACAATTTACCCGCGGGTACTCGACCCTAATAGGAGCGGGTTTGAGAGGTATTTGATTTCCACGGGTAGGTTTGTGGGTATAATTCAATATACATTTAGTTCGTGGGTATGAGTATGGATAATTACTTTCCATACCTGCGAAACCTATATACCCACAAAATACCCGCGAAATACCCTCCAAATTCCCGTGAAATACCCATCTACCCATTTAATATTAATCATATTTTTACATTTTTCTTTAATAATATATTATATTTAATATATCTTAAATTTAATTTTTATATTTATATTTGAATTATATTTCGTGGGTGATGGATACCCGCGAATGGCGGGTATCCGTCGGGTGGTGGATACGGGTACCCGTTGGGTGGCGGGTCGCGGGTACTCACGTGTGGCGGGTTTGAGAGATTTTCATACCCGTGGTGGGTAGCGGGTACAATATGTTTTCGCGGGTATGGGTATGGATAGTTAGTATCCGTACCCACCACACCCGATTGCTTTCCCTAGCTGGTGCCGAGCATTGCACGTGCCTCGCCTGGGCACCGCATCGTGCGGACTACCAGGGGCCTCGGTTCCGGCCATCGTTCGCCACCTTGTTCTTTGTCTCCCACTAAATTACATAATTAAAATGAAATACATGGGAAATAAATCATAATCTAACACGTTCAACTCCCGTGTGATTATATTTAAGCCTTAAAACGGGCACAGAAGAACGAATTTAACGAAAAATACAGGTATTAAATCAAATAAGTCACGTAAACATATATCATGCTCGAATTTAAATTTAGCATTTTAATATCAATTACGATCGCATGCAAATCAAATAAAGAATTAAATTCAAATTATAAAATAAATTAAAATCTTGTGACCGACTCTGATACCAACTGATGGAACCCGTCTGAGGGGCTCATAAATGCGCAGGATCCACGGGTTTAATAAATTATATAAATATTTAATTCTTATGCATTTAATACCACATAGGAGAAAATAATAGCGGAATTTAAATTATACCTTCTCCTTTGCTAGTCTTTCGCTTGAGGAGAAACGAACTGATTCTTTAGCAATGAACCGCAATCACACCGATGGTATCTTCTCTTGATCTCCTTCAAACCTACCTTGAAAACATCTAATCTATTCTCAATCTATGATTTGAATATTGTGTGGGAAATAAACTATCAAATCCTTAATAGAAGAAGAACGAAAATTAGAGTGTGGAATACTCTAAATTTTTGAAATTATTGAGTCTTAAAACTCAAAATGGCCGAAAATATTAGTGGGAGGAAGAAAGAATTTTCAACCAACACATGTCCTCTATTTATAGATATTTTGGGTTAGGTCAGGGTTTCTAAGGTGAATGGACAAGATCTCAAATAATGGAATTAATTCCCACTTTTATCGCTCTACAATTCCATCTATTATTCAAATTTGAATTTTGAATAATTCAAAATTAATTCGACTTAGTCAAATCCATAACTTAATTAAATTAATTTTCAAGTCATTTTGAACCAATTAAATTTAATTAATTGCTTGGTCAAACCTAAACTTAAATTAGTTAATATATTAAGTTAATTTAACTTCAAATTAATTACTCTTTTGAAATATAATATAGTGTAATTTCATTATAAATATTTATCGACTCCACTATAGGATAAATATTGAACTCATCTTAATCCATCCAAATTACAGATGTAACCCTTTTGTCCTTAGTTATTTCTCGCGTTTAAGATTTACTAAATCCATTAATTAAATGAGTTTGCTGACAACTCATAATTAATTAATATATTTATTCATGAGTGATCCGGTTCAGACCTTAATTATTACATATGCAATAAATACCAACCGAACGGGTTTCTTATGCAATAAAACTTTCTGAACACCTCACACGGATTCAATCAACTCGTGTTACCAAGACACGATTCTATGCGACTGACAATCGAGTACTTCTAGCTAATTCAATCACTACTGCCCAAGAAATCACTATCTTGGGTTACGAAAACCCATAAGCAAAGATGAATCAAAACAACGTCTAATCAGTCGTATATACAAAAGCATGAGTATCAATTTATACATACTAATATCATTTTGTGGGCTAAGGTCAGCTCTTGCATCAAATGATACCGCAACCTTTACCGACTAGACTGTCCAAGTCTGTCTAGGCTGTGAGCTTTATACTACAAAGGATCTGACTGTGTTACCTTCTGTGATCATCAATCCACCACACAGTCTACAATTCCAGTAAATGGACTTGTTTAAAATTCAATATATAAAGATAATAAATAACAAACCAATGATAGAAACATTTATTCTTATAAAATGAACCTGAAAAACATGTCTGATACATCGTCTAAGCATAAATCATGCTTCAAGGTATACAAACCGTAGCATCTCTTCCATGGTTTGGCCTCGTTCCAAGCTTTCCACCTCTTTAGCCAAAATATCAATTTGAACTTGCTATTTCATCGACTTTTTTTTGCTGCTTAGTTATGGTTTCCAAATAATTCTTAACTTTCATTTGACTAAAATAAGATGATAAGCTTCATCTTGTTCTTCTTATGCATGCCTAATTTTTAATTCCTTCTCAAACGCATTTTCTCCCAAATGAGGTGGTGTTTTAGCTATCAGGAGTGTTAAAACCTAGGGTTTGGCTTTTTATAGCCACTATTTTTAAGGTTTAGGATTCAAGAATTTCATCTTCAGGTTGCCCACCTACATCAAGTCATTATTCCCCAATTTGGGATCCATGATCACCCATATCCTTGATCCTGGCGTCTATCGAAGACTACATCACGATTTTTTTTCCTCCTCTTCTAACAACATATGAATAACTAAGTTATTTCTTTTATATTACGAAAGAAAAAATTAAGCATACAATTTCAAATAAATTTCTGGTCTTGCTTTACCACCACCATATTCCAGGACATACCTCATCCGATTAGATTCACTCAAAAGGGTGAAAATCTACCCTTAAGGTGTAAAAACTAATTTAACCAAAGAAATGAAACCCTTAAATCATGAACAAAAATTAGCTTTTTATGTCTCATACTTTGTACACTAGCCCCTCTCCCGGTGATTCCATTACTTGTATGAATCGTTTTAAATAAATATATATTTCATATATATTTATAGTGGTTAATGGAGTTTGACCAAGTTTTAAGTGACGTGGCATTTAATTTTAAGGAAATTAAATGACCTAGGTCGATTTACGTTTCGAGTAGATGATCGTGGTATATTTATTTTCTCCAAACCGATTCTCGGTGAGTGAGAAATAAAGGTTTAAACTGAGTCACTTAAAGTATGGAGTTATGTGTTTGTGACTAAAGGTGAAGAGAAACTCTTGTCCCACATTGGTTATAAAACCAACATTCATCATGTATATAAGGAGGATAAGAAACCTTATGGTTTGACAAGTTGGGTCAAGGACCATCTAGCGCGTGCCGGTCTGCTGTCCTGGGGCTTAGTTTTGCTAACCTGTGCCATCAGCTGTGCTAGCTGGTGGTCTTTGCCACAGATGGCCTGGTGATCTGACCCAGTGATCTGGCCCAGCAGATGATCTGATCCAGTGATCTGGCCTGGCCTGCTGCATGGTGGTCTGGTCTGGTGGCATGGCCTGTGCCAGACAGATTGTGCCATGGCCTGTCCCAGACAGCTTGTGCCACGACCTGTGCCATGGACTGCCCAACGATCTGTGACAGTGATCTGTACAGCTTGAATTTATGGAGCTAGCTTGAACATTTTGATATCAATCTGTGAGATCGATCTGGTGATCGATCTGTGATATCAATCTCCTTATCAACAAGCTTAAGATGAATGTGGACAAATGTATGTCCAGATTATGTTGATTAATTATAATTAATTACCACTAATTTTTGTAACTCCTGTAACATCCAGTAGCTTAATGAGAATTAATTTCCATGAATGGACATTAATTACAATTAATTCATCTAACTCCTCTTGAGTGGATTTTACCTATATATAGGTGGTCTCCATGCATTTCACACACACATGAGACACGAGACATCCACAACATTCACAAGCTTATCATGTTGCTGCATTCTTCTTCTTCAAGCATCTTAGAAGGAAGTTTTGTCCTCAATATTTTCCAGTTCACCGGAACTCGAAGGTTCGCGGTGTTTCCACCTTCTGAGACGTAAAGCCTTTTTATCTTTGGAGACATCATGCCACACTGAGAGCACTACCAGGGCGTATTTTGTCTTGCGGAAAGAGGGCTCTTTCCTCGACTCGGCTTCCATCAGTTTCTATTTAATTTTCTTTGTAATAAAGCTACTATAATCTTCATTTTATTTTCATTCTCCCATCTATTTTCCTACAATCTCAAGATAAAATATTGTTTTTATTTGGGAGGAGTTTTTTCCTTTATTTTTTATAAAGGAGGAATAGTAGCTCACTTTTTGGGAAAAATATTACAGTAGCCAATGTTGAAAGGATTTACAGTACCTCATCATTTGAAGATGACTTCCTCTGCTTCAACCAATTCCAACATTGCCACCGCTGCCTTCGCATCCACCGTAGTTGCTGCTGCCACTGCCGCCACCACCGCTGCTGCTGCCAGAGGGTCTTCAACAATCCCAATATGAACCCTTTGGGGTTGAATGGTGGTTCCATGCAGAGTGGCATCGTTGGTTCCACTTTTAGTGGTTCCGTTGGGTCCTTTTTTGGATCCGGCATTGTAGGAAAATAGATGGGAGAAGGAAAATAAAATGAAGATTACAATAACTTTATTACAAAGAAAATTAAATAGAAACTGATGGAAGCTGAGTCGAGGAAAGAGCCCTCTTTCCGCAAGACAAAAAATGCCCGGTAGTGCTCTCGGTGTGGCGTGACAAAAAACCTGCTGGACCAGATCACCTGACCAGATCATCAGACCAGATCACCAAGCCATCTATGGCACAGACCAACTGCTGGCACAGCTGGTGGCACAGGTGGTTTGGGACAGACCACTAGCAAAAATAAACCCCAGGACAGCAGACCGGCACGCGCCAGATGGTCCTTGATCCAACTTGTCAAACCATAAGGTTTCTTACCCCTCCTTATATACGTGATGAATGTTGGTTTTATAACAGATGTGGGACAAGAGTTTCTCTCCACCTTTAGTCCCAAACACATAACTCCATACTTTAAGTGACTCAATTTAAACCTTTATTTCTCACTCAATAGGAATCGGTTTGGAGAAAAAAATATACCATACCACGATCATCTACTCGAAATGTAGATCGACCCTAGGTCATTTAATTTTCTTAATATTAAATGTCACGTCACTTAAAACTTGGTCAAACTCCATTGACCACTATAAATATATATGAAATATATATTTATTTAAAACGATTCATACAATCCCCCACATGAGTGAAAATAACCCAAATGCAGATGCAGACACAAGCTTTGTCCTCACAAAGTGTTAAATTATTAGGATAGATAGTTTATGGCTTTGAACCTTCCATAGCCAACACCATCGGATACACAGGAGAATTAGTAGCGTTATACTTTGAACTATTCCTCCACGGCATGTACCTATACAATGAAGTCAACACCTTCAACACCTCAAACCTTTTCCGTTCTTACGTTTTGTGTCCATTTCGGGCCATGGACACCCCTTTGGATTTATAAGTGTTTATTTAGAAGCGGCCCTCACTTTACACTTATATAGGTGATTCTTTCTCGAGTATCTTGCCCAACTCAATCTCTAAAGAATCATTAAAAGTCATAGACTTAACCTCACCACTAGGCAAGTTCTCAACACTCGATTGTGCTCTTCTAGGGAATGGATATATCAATGAGTGTTCTCTCACGAGCTCCCATAGCTTAGTTTGTCCCGTTGAACCAAATTTTTGGGATCTCCAGTAATCATGGTTGGGTTACAACTATGACAACTCCTTAAGTTGTGGATTTTAAACCCATTCCCTCTAGCAGTTTAAACATATGATCTCAATTTAACCCTTTGGTTAGCGGATCCGCTAGATTATCCAACGACTTTACATAGTTGACTGTGATAACCCCTGTTGTGATCAAATGTCATACGGTATTGTGTCATCGACGTTTATGTTGAGACTTATGTTATACAAGCCACTCTTTGTGTTGGGAACCCTAAGTAACTTTGTTTTTGATGATGGTCTTTCGAAACACACTTAGTTTTCTTAGAGTTTAAACTATTCTACATGTTAAACAGATCACTAGATATAAAGTGAACTTTGTTATGGAACAGATTAGGAGATGACTTGAAATGTAAAGGAAATACTCCTTTAGAAGTCAATCTCAACTTAGAATAGGATGAAGGTCAAGATTTCACGCCAAAAGGAATCGATCTGCTGTAACAGACAGCGACCAGATCGATGCCTACAGCGAGGAACCAGAACGATTGAGTCATCAATCCACCAGCTGACATCATTCTACACATCATATGCTCTTGCCACGCCAGGATTAAAGTCCATCCAACTGGGATTGAAAAGAAGATCTTCGGTTAACATATAGAAGGAAAGAGACCGTTAGCAATCTGCTTTCCATAACTCAAAGATTGAGTCAACCTTTCCTATATGGCAAGAACAGATATGATGGAAATCATTGATTGGCAATATACCATCTATCTCACGCCAATCAACAACGGCTAGAATTTCAAAATTCAATGCCTATATAGTTGAAGTTAGAGATCTGGAGAAAAGAGGAGAACACACGCGAGCTATACTGTTATCATACTTTCAAGCAATCAATCTGCTATCCAGACTTTGAGCTTCAACACTCTGTGATTCTACATCACACCAACCACCTCGATTCAAGTCTGTCTTATCGAGAGAAAGGAGATCACCCTGCTAGCTAGTAGTTTTCTAGTGGTAACGTAGAGGTAATCTGTTGTAAAGGGACACGTCCCTTAATTCGTGCATAAGTATCTCTCTAGTTTTGATTGATACTTGTGACTCGTTCTCCACGAGTATAAAGAAGCAGAGTATCCTAGTAGTGGATAATCTGGTCTAGTTTTGACCAGATCGTGGACGTAGGGATTTCCCGAACCACGTTAAACAACTGTGTGCTTTACATTCCTGCATATTTAATTTCTGTTGTTTATTATCCTAATCTTCCACACTAGCACTCGATCTGCATCTCAATCAATCCCTTTAACAATCTGGATAATCTCTAAGGTTTTCTAAACAAGAGCAATCACTAATCCACCATTATTACGCACTCCCTAAACACTCAGAAAGTAATAAGATCACTATTATTATTAGCTAAGTGTTATCACTAAGAGAGTAATCTGTTTGGACT
>JAPKLX010000390.1:161056-191284 GCA_026898415.1 Leonotis leonurus | reverse complement strand
GTTAACACAGCCTACACAAAATTATCTCTTGTGTTCATTTTAGCTTCCGCAACATTTACTTAGAGTAGGTGATACACTTTCAAGTGGTATCAGAGCCATCACTCGACACATTGAGTGTGGTCCTGATTGTATCACAGCTCTAAACGCTACGATGGATCCAAATAGCACTGGAGCATTTCGACCTCCAATCCTGGATGGTTCGAATTATTCTTACTGGAAGTCACGTACTCGCTCTTATATCAAATCCCTTGATAGACGGGCTTGGATCTCTGTGGAGAATGGGTGGTCACCACCAAAACAAACTGATGCAGACGGTGATTGTGTTCCAATAGACCAAAGTGCCTGGTCACGTGAACAAATTGAGGCTGCCACTTTTGATGATCGAGCACTAAATGCTATAATCTCAGCTGTTGACACAAACATGTTCAAATTAATCAAGAACTGTGTGTGTGCGAAAGATGCTTGGGATATTCTTCAAAGACACTGTGAAGGAGACAAGAGTGTCAAGCAGTCTCGTCTACGTATCCTCGCCTCTCAATTCGAAGATATGAAGATGGAGGAAGATGAAGACATCTCTAGCTATATGAAAAGGATTCTTGACATTGCTAATGAGTGTCAGGACCTTGGAGATCCACTGAGCAACAAGGTGCTTGTTTCCAAAGCACTTCGTACATTGCCACCAAGATTTGATATGAAGGTAACAGCCATTGAAACAGTCCTAGGGGTGAATGCACTAGAGTTTACGGACCTCATGAACTCTTTCAAAACATATGAGATGAACCACGAAGCAAGAGGGACTTTTCCCAAGAAGAAAGCAATGGCTTTGACGGCTGGAGCAACCTCCTCAGGTAGTAAGCCTCAAATGGAGTCCAGTGAGCATGAAGAAGAGGAAACCTTAAACGAAGAAGATATTGCCATGATCACAAGTAAGTTTAACCGTATGGTGATAGGCTACAAGCGCGCCAAAGATCAATCCAAAGAAAAAGGTGGACCACGGTTTGAATTCTATCAACCTCCACAAGACAAAGACAAGGCGAGGCAACCCCCCACGAAGAAAGTTCCTAATGAAGTAGTCAGGTACAATTCTTCAAAACTGGACAGTATCCAGTGTCATGAATGTAAAGGCTATGGACACTTTGCAAATCAGTGTGCCAACACACTTCGAAAAAGGGGTAAATCATATTGGGTGTCGTGGAATGATGATGAGCATGAATTTTTTGAAGATATGGATGAAGCCATGTTTGAGAACCTTGCGTTGTACGCAACTGTTCAAACCCACGTTGATGATCCAACATACTCCAAAAGGTATGATTCTAACTACTACTCTACATTGTTTTGCTTAAACGCCTCTGTTGATGATACATGAAGTGTTAAGGAAGACATAGACTCTGTAGATGGTGAAGAATGTGACGACTATGCAATCACTGTAATCCAAGGATTAAAACAGTTATATGATGAACTGTTGTGCAAATGGAAACATCAAGCAAGAGATCTGCTGGCCGCAACAGCTGAGGTAACACGTCTCAAGGAAGTACAGTCAAAACAAGAGGCGTTGATCACACAACGTGATGTGGAGCTGACCAAAGTTAAGTCAAAGCTTGAAGAAGCAGAACTGACTGCCCGAAAATGGAGTACTGGGTCTTACTCTCTCCAACAGATCATGAATAGTGCAAACTCCGGTACACAAGGCCTTGGATATGCTGCACCAACTGTGTTGCGCAAAAAATCCACATTGGAAGGAGAAACATCAAAAGGCAAAGCTGTTGCTGTGCCCACAGAGACCTCAACACAGACAAAACAAAAGATCTCTCCAGCTGGAAAAGGTAAGAAAGGTAAGAAAAAGGGTAAAAGATATAGAAGAAAATATATATGTCATTACTGTATGAAGCCAGGGCATATAAGACCCTTCTGTTATCAAAAACAAAGGGATGAAGGATCTGAGTGTGAACCATCACAGAAACCCAAAACAGTATGGGTAAAGAAGTCTGACCTAACTTGTAATGTTGTGTATACAGCCTTGAAAACTAACGTTTCAGGCTCCTGGTATTTTGACAGTGGATGTTCCCGTCACATGACAGGTAACAAAACTTTCCTTACAAATTATGAGACATATGACGGAGGAAATGTTTCCTTCGGTGGAGGCTCAAAAGGTAAAATTGTTGGGAAAGGTACACTAAATGTTCCTGGATTGCCTGCCCTAACAAATGTTTACCATGTGCAAGGACTTATGGCGAACTTAATAAGCATAAGTCAATTGTGTGATGGAAACATGCTTGTAAAGTTTACTAAAGATGCATGCGAAGTATACAATAACAGTAATTTGTGTATCATGACAGGTCAAAGACCATGACTGATCATGTGAAGTGCAACAAGGCTCAAGCTGATGATGTCATGTTATGGCATAAAAGATTAGGTCATACTAACTTTAGAAATCTTGGTAGGTTAATCAAGATGGATGCTGTACGAGGTTTACCAAAGCTTGGGAATGCTGATCAAATCATATGTGGTGACTGTCAACGAGGAAAACAACTACATACCTCACATCCTGTCATACAACATCGAGAGCAACATTTTGGGACGAACCGATGCTTTGAACTCCTACACATGGATCTGGTAGGACCCATGGAAGTGGAAAGTATTGGTGGTAAAAGGTATGTGCTTGTTGTGGTTGACGACTTCTCTAGGTTCACATGGACCTACTTCTTACGAGAAAAATCTGAAACTTTTGAGCTATTCAAAAATATGTTTTCTCGTGTTACTAATGTGTTTGATGCTAGAATATCTCGCATAAGGTCAGATCATGGTCGTGAATTTGAGAATTCACGTTTCGCGAGCTTCTGTGATGACAAAGGTATATATCAAGAATTTGCTGCTCCAAAAACCCCACAACAGAATGGTGTGGTTGAACGCAAAAATAGGACCTTGATTGAGATGGCTAGGGTAATGCTGAGCTCAAGCCAAATGGCGAAACGTTTTTGGGCTGAGGCAGTAAACACCGCTTGCTACATCAACAATCGAGTCAACATTCGACCAGGGTCATTTAAAACACCATATGAGCTACTGAAAGGGAGAAAACCTAACCTAAAACATCTTCGTGTTTTTGGGTGTGTTTGCTTTATCTTAAATGATCGAGAGTATCTAACTAAGTTTGATGATAAAAGTGATAAGGGCGTATTTGTCGGGTACTCAACAAACAGTGTAGCTTACAGGGTATTTAATCTTCGTATCAAAACGATACAAGAATCTGTTAATGTAGTCTTTGATGACGCAGGTGATGGCAACAAAGAAGTGGATGCAGAAGACGACATATATGAAGGGGGAGTTGTTACACCTCCGGTTGAGACGCAAAATGTTCCACCTAACACAGAAGTTAACCCTACTGTGGAAGTCAACACCACAGAACAGGAACTCGTAGATGAGCTTGATGAGTCCAAACAGGTCACTCCTCGTAGAGAACCATCAGGACGAGTGAGAGAAAATCATCCACTTACTCAAGTTATTGGAAACATCGAGAATGGTGTTCAGACCCGGCAAAAACAGCACATAAACTATAGAGAAATGGCGTGTCTCTACTCCATGTGCTCTACAGTTGAAGGCATAACATGCTTCGTTTCCAAATTTGAGCCCAAGAATGTCAACGAAGCACTAACTGATGAGTTCTGGATAAACGCTATGCATGAAGAACTCAATCAGTTTGTGCGTAGTGATGTTTGGTACCTTGTTCCTAGGCCAACGAACAAGAATGTTATTGGCACAAAGTGGATTTTCAAGAACAAATCTGATGAGACAGGAACTGTTGTGCGCAACAAAGCAAGATTAGTTGCTCAAGGGTACACACAAGTCGAAGGAGTCGACTTTGATGATACATTTGCGCCAGTAGCCCGACTTGAATCCATTCGGCTGCTGTTAGCTGTCGCTTGCCACCTCAACATAAATCTATACCAGATGGATGTAAAGGCAGCATTCCTTAATGGCGAGCTCAAAGAAGAGGCGTATGTAGAGCAACCAAAAGGCTTTGAGGACCCTCACAAACCGGATCATGTTTTTCGATTGAAGAAAACTCTATATGGTCTCAAACAAGCACCACGAGCTTGGTATCAACATCTCACAAATTTTCTTCTCTCATATGGGTTTGTAAGAGGTGCTGCTGACTGGACATTGTTTATAAAAAGGGAAGAACAACACATTCTTATTACTCAAATTTATGTTGATGATATGATTGTTGGTTTTACATCACGTAACATGTTAACTGACTTTTCAAGTGCAATGTCTACCAAGTTTGAAATGAGCATGGTGGGCGAGCTCACATATTTTCTTGGTTTGCAGGTTAAACAAGGACAAGATGGCATTTTTATCTCTCAAAGCAAATATGCAAAAGAAATGATAAAGAGATTCAATCTAGAAGGTACAAAGCACATGAAGACTCCTATGGGTTCCACAGAAAAGCTAACAAAAGATGATGCTGGAGAAGATGTTGACCCAACACTCTACAGATCTATGATAGGAAGCCTGCTGTACCTAACAGCCACTCGTCCAGATTTGATGTTTAGCGTATGTGTGTGTGCCAGGTATCAAGCTAAACCTAAAGCTTCACATCTCAAAGCTGTCAAGCGGATAATTAGGTATGTTGCTGGAACAATTGACCTGGGCCTACTATTCTCTAAACACATGAATATGAGCTTGGTAGGTTTCAGTGATTCCGATTGGGCCGGTGATGTTGATGATCGGAAGAGTACAAGTGGAGGATGCTTTTACCTAGGAAACAACATTGTGTCATGGCACAGCCGAAAGCAAAATTGTGTTTCCTTATCTACTGCGGAGTCTGAGTATGTTGCTACAGGCAGCTGTTGTACACAATTGCTGTGGCTTAAACAGATGTTGAGTGACTATGGGTTTGATAACAATGACCTGGTTGTGTACTGTGACAACATGAGCGCCATAAACATTTCCAAGAATCCTGTTCAGCACTCCAGAACCAAGCACATCGACATAAGACACCACTTCATTAGAGAGTTGGTGGAACAAGAGGTAATCAAGCTTGAATATGTGAAAACTGAAAACCAAATTGCTGACATCTTCACAAAACCCTTAGATCATGAGAGATTTGTTTTCTTACGAAAATCTCTTGGTCTATGTTTTCATTAAAATATGTGTGTGCTACACCCTAATACCCATATTCTATTATCTATATCAAGGGTGTAGCGTGTTTTGTCTAGCTTGCTGGGATAACATCTTAGTCAACATATTCTATATTCTGAAACCTGGTTTTTTCTTATATGTTTTTTATATCTATCTGTGTGGTAAACAATCCAAGTAGTTTTGGGGGCACGACGCTCGCTACGACGATGCTACCTTACAAAAGGATTGCAACTGCGATTGCTTTCGAGGGTGAAAGGCTAGGGGCACGGCGTTCGCTGCGACGATGCACTCTACGCTCACTAACCTTTGGATTCTTGTAGTTCTGCACATATTTTTTACCCATCTAACCAGGTGGATGTTGCAACAATCGTTGACACAACAGAGCAAGCTAGACTGGGTGATGTGTTCTTTTTTTTAAAAATGTTTTTTCTTGGATGTTAGCGACCGTGGTCTGTTGTTTTCCTATAGTCAAGTATGTTTTCCTCAACATCCGTATCTCTCTGTTGTAGTGGGTTATGCATGTGATGTCGCGTGTTCTAGGGTTTTCTGTCAGGTTGAAATTCAAAAAGGCGCCACACTTTTCGGAGATGAACCGTCGCCAGTACTGTTCACTTCATCATTTGACTGTCACAGCAGTTCTGCTATCAAAAACCCCATTAAACCCTACTCTCTTTCTCTCTCCTCCATATCTTCACGCCCTCCAAGATCGATTCACCATCTTTGTTCCCGGTTTTCATAACACAAATTGCCATCTTCCGCACTTCTAACTCTCTCAAAAATTCTCCTGCTTCTCCACACACTCCGACTCCTCTATCACACCCGTTTGTCGATGGCCACTCCTCCCACTCCTGACGTCACGGCGCTTCTCCAAGCGTTACTGGCGGCAAACCCCAACCTCCTGCTGTCTCTTCAAGTCCCTCCTACTCCACCTCCAACTGCCACCCCTCCTGTTGTACCCGAAGAGACACCAGCACCGGTGGACTCTCCGACTGCTCCGCCCACAATCGACGCGGTTCTTGATCCACCACAACTGAGTGCGGAGGTTCCCCCGGTGCCTCCCATTGAGAATATTCCTCTTCCAGTCACTACGCTGACTATTGTTGAACAGCCACACGTCTCTCCTTCAAGGTCGTCTACTCCACCGGTCACTCTCATCCGTAAACCGGCAACCAGAGGTTCCCGCCTGTCAAGCCTTGCCAAGAAATCCAAGGGTCCAACACCCACTGTCGTTCTACATGATAACAGTGATGAAGAAGTGTCATCGGCTCCTAAACGGCAACGACTCCTTTCTCCTACGGCGGTCAAGATGGAACCCCCTTCTTCAAGTGCGAAAGGAAAATCAGCAGTCCATACTCCAGAATTGTCAGATGAGCCCGACTCCCCTCTCCATGTGGACAAGGCACAATGTCTTCAATTTTATGATGAGTGCGCGGCTGTGAAGTGGAAACGACTGCGGATCCTTCCAGTTGTGAGCGAACGGACGGTGGACGAGGCAAGTTTCGGAGATTACAATCTTCTTGCGTTTTTCCGCTCCCGAGGGCTTCTGGGAACTGTCTTTGATCTTCCGCCGTTTGTCAAGGATGTGGTACGTCATTTTTACTGCAACCTTCACTCTGCTTTTGGTGATCGATTGTCTACTAGGTTTGGGAAGGTATATCTCTACAATGCCATATTTGATTTTTCACCGGATGTTATCAACTGTGCTCTTGACTTACCCAATGCTGAGAGTGAGACTGTTTCGGATCTGGATGCTGTCGCAAGATTGATCACTCGCGGTAAAAAGTCAAAATGGGTTCAACCCATGAAGACTTCTTGGTTGTCCCATCTCTACTCAGTTCTTCATAAGGTGCTCACATACAATTGGATTGTCTCCTCTAACTCCACTGTTGTTACTCAAACGCATGGAGTCTTGCTGTATCTGGTGGGGCTCAACAAACCGTGCAATTTGGGACGTGTCGTGTTCGATCAGTTGGTTACTCTTTCCACTAAGTCCCAGATCTCTTCCATGCCCTTTCCTTCTCTTGTATGCAGGGTTCTCGCGCATCAGGGGTTCACATCTGTGACAAGGAGCCATGAGGCTGAACCGGCTCCGTTGTACACCATACACCCCTCTCTCTTTCATAAGAGTAAGGTGGCGGACCTTCCTTGGTGCAACCCGGATGGCCTTGGACCTGTCACTCCTTCGACTGGCATCACACTCCCACCTCAAACTGTTCAACAGTTGATTGGTGCGATGCGCTCCTTCACAGCCCTATTTCCTGCATTTGCTGCCTTGGTTCCCTCTCTCGAGGCGTGTCTTTCTTCCCAACAAGGGGGAGACGCAGCAGCAGCAGCCGCACCAGTCACCACTGGAGGGGGAGATGCAAATGATGCAGAGGAGGAAGAGGATGAAACGAAGGATGCAGAGACTGACTTTGAGGAGGCTGAGAACTAACTTTGAGGAGCATGAGGAATGAGATGAAATGAAAAAACTTTTTGAACTTTTTGTGGGATGATGTATCTAAACAATTTACTTTTGGCTACTGTTTATTTTCTTGGCTGTGGATGCTTAACGATGGTTATTTTTGGCAGCGTGAATCTCTGTCGTTAGTCATATGTGTGTTGTTATCTTTTTGTCTATGTTCTGCCTATGTTGCTACTTGCTTGTGAAGTTGTTTTGCAGGGCATAGACATAGGGGGAGGATTGTAGGAAGAACAAGATGTTGTGAAGAAAGCACAAAAACAGGGGGAGTTTGTTAGGTATTTTATTCTATTGTTGTTTTGTTTGTTGAACCTAACATGTGTTTTTGTGTTCTTCACACGATAATGTGATGATTGACTTTGCTGTTATGCTCCACACCACAAGCTAATATTAAGTATGCAGCTGAAATACCACGTGGACGTTGACTTGGTGAGATGTGCAACTGAAATGCATGAAGAAACTGTAAAGACCGAGTCTTGAGGAGAAGACCAAGTAATGGAAGGCGATTGAGAGTTTGACGCTGAGTGGAAGTCTGTTACCGTGAATGTCGGAGTTCACACCAACTGCCCAGCGAGTCTTGCGGAGCACGACAGCGGTTGAGAGAATCAAGGAAGACATGGGCCAAACAGTTGCTATATTCGTGGATCCAAGCCCATGTAGTCTATCTATAAATACTAGAGTCATTCATTAAGTTGAGGGCGGTTTTTGAGAAGATATAAGACGGTTAGATAGACACTTTTTGCAGATTTATTTCGTAGTTTAGTGAGTGTGATCCTAGTCTTGTAAGATCACGCATTTAGTATTTTAGTGAGAAGTGTTGATGTTGTGTGGTCCGAAACATTGTAACAACACAACACTTATTTTGATAATTCTTTTTGGCCGTAAAGGCTGCCGTGTAGGTTGTTTGTTAACACAGCCTACACAAAATTAACCCTTGTGTTCCTATTTAGCTTCCGCAACATTTACTTAGAGTAGGTGATACACTTTCAAATTGTGTGAGAATGGTGGAAAAGAATTGAGTAAGAACAACTCTAGTGTCAGATTTATGTTTGAGAAGTAAAGTCCATACAAATCTGGAAAAGTCATCAACAATGGTGAGAAAATAGGTGTATCCTTGGACAGTGGGAGTGTGAAACGGACCCCAAACATCACAATGGATCATGTCAAAAACAGCATGTGATATAGAATCAGAATATGAAAATGAAAGCTTCTTTTGCTTTGCCATATGACAAACATCACACGACTGATTCACTGCACCTTTAAAAGGTAAGATAGAAGACAATACATTCAGGTTTTTACTAGACAAGTGGCCTAAACGTGCATGCCATATATCGGCAGAAACACAAGCAAACACATTAGGGTTTTCTTTATTGCAAACGTCCAAAAGATAGAGGTTACCTTGTCTTCTACCCTTCCCAATCACAATCCCCTGTGAAGCTTCCTGAATATCACATGAAATATTGTCAAATTTGACAGTGCAATGAGATGATGAAGTCAAAGCACTAACAGAAAGGAGATTATATCTGAAACTGGGAACAAAAAGAACAGATTGAAGTTCTATGGAAGGAGATATTTTAACATTTCCTATCTTAGTGACCTTAGCTTTTCCTCCATCAGGTAAAGCCACTGAGATATTATCAACAACCTTGACAAAGAAGAGCAGTGATTCATTGCAACAAACATGATACGTAGCACCAGTATCAAGTATCCAGGAAGAAGAAGAGATTTGTATGGACAGAGATAAAGGAGGACATATGGATATGGATAGATTACAAGAAAAAGGTGGAGAAGGAATGTGTTGTTGAGGATTGTAAGTAGAAGATGAAGGAGTTGTTGCTGCTGGACCTGTTCCTTTTGCAGACATTTTGTTCTGAATGAAGGATATAAGCTTCATGCAGTGATCATCTGAAAACTCAATCTCAGAACTAGAATAATCATTTGCATCTTCATCAACAAAATTTGCAGACCTTTGATTGAACTTATCAGAAGAGTTAAACCTCTCATTTTGAGTTTGAGTTTTACCTCTACCTCGTCCAAAACCAGGAGGATAACCATGTAATTCAAAACACCTATCAACAGTGTGACTTGTCTTACCACAATGAGTACAAAGAAATCGACCTCTTCCTCGGCCAGGAATAGCGTTAGCTAAAGCACTTGGAAGTTCACTTAATGCAGGAACATCATCATTTGTACTTCCTACATCCATCTTTCTTTGTCTTTCCTCCTGTGAAGCAAGAGCAAATATGCGAGACACATGAGGAAATGGAACAACAGAAAGTAATTGAGTTCTTAGCTGAGTAAAACTTGAGTTCAATCCTTCAAGGAAATATAAAGCACAATCACGCGATTGATGCTCATTCCACTTCTTTGCTGCATCACATCGACAGTAACCGCAATTACACCAATTTATAGGCTGCAAATCTCTATACTCATCCCAAAGACTACGAAGACTAGTGTAGTACGCACTAACATCCATAGAACCTTGTTTGTGATTAGCTAACTTTCGTCTCAACTGAGAAAGTCTAGCTAAATCTCCTTGAGAAAAACGATCATGTAGATCCGACCATACTTGAAAAGCAATGTTCAAGTACATAATACTTGAAGCAATTTCTGGAACAACAGCATTTCTTAACCACGAAATCACGATGCTATTACATCGTTTCCACGCAGCAAATTCTGGATCCTTATCTGAAGGCATTGTTATGGTACCATCCACAAAGCCTAGCTTATTTTTGGCTTCAAGAGCAGTAGCGAAGCACCTCGACCAATTTATGAAATTCGAAGAAGTAAGCGGTTGATTGACAATCATAGCTCCAGGATTGTCACTTGGATGAACGAAGAAAGGACTGCTGCTGTCGTCTACATTGAAAGCAGCAACCTCCTTCCCGTGTGGTTTCACCATTTTGAAGAAGATGATAGTAAACGAATAGAGAAAAAAAAAATATATGCAGAGACGCGCGGGCGCAAACCCTACGTGCTCTGATACCATGTGAAGAATCTGGAAACAATTATCGCCATGGAAGAAGAAGCCATGGCAGCAAGGAGCAAAGCTCGAATGATGAAGAAAGAGAAAATTATGAGAGAGAAATGAAAACTGATTTCTGTTATTGCTCAACAAACAATTACACTTGTATATATACAACTTGTCCACATATTTGCTGAGTCAGCAATACTAACTAACGGCTAACTAATGAAAGCGCAAGAATAGAAACGCGTTTATTCAACAACTGGAACTACAGCTTCTTCTCTTCTCTTCTAGAACAGTAGCTTCAACCTTCTCTTGTTTCATAGCCATATAAATAATTCTGCACTTCTATCACAATCAACAACACCTCAGACCGGTTGCGCTCGAGAACCATACCGACAACCGGTCTACCTTGAGAACGTCGACGAACCAAGTTCTCGCAGTTAGCCAAGCCGTCAAGAAGTGAGTGGATAGGTTATCGATCAGGATAGGAAGAGCCTTCGCCGAGAGCCGCCTGCTTGCTCTTGCTGATCTGAGGATCGCACTCTTCCATCATGTTAACACGTCTTCGTGGTCGTGACGATTATTAGTGCATCGAGGTCTTTATCGGGGAGATGATACTATTTGGAATTTGAACATTCAAACAAAAACTTCAAAATTGAATTAAATTTAATTTAAACTTTTCTTATAAATAATTTCTTAGAAATCACTTAATTCAATCATCTGAGAGATATAGATTGTTCAACCGATAGAGCGTGTCTAAATTCTCGTAATTGAACGAGGTTTATAGTACGCAGTAAGCTGACCCTAGTCGAATCATGTGGAAGACTTAGCAGAGCTTCCTAATTAACGTGCTAGAGATTTAAACAATAAAAAGTTCTAAACATTCTAAAAAATTACAGTTCATGAGATTAGCTAAAATTAAAGAACCAATTAGTAAATTAAATAGGGAATCCGGGATAAAGGCTCTAGGATTTGAACATCTACGTCGATCATCTCATACCACAACTAATTCATGCATTCATTTACTAATCTAGAATTCTCAAAAGCTATCTAATTACTAACCTTCGCATTTATAATTAGATTGTAAAACTCTCGTATTTAAGTCACACATTCAAGAATTCAAAAATAAACAAATAAACACTCGGTTTATATGCTTCCGATTCAACCGATATTGATTAGACCTATATCTGACACTAGAATTATCTCTAGATCTCAACCAATGTCTAAAGAACTGAAACGGTGATCAATCGGTCCAATTAAACAAGCATAATCCAATCAACAAGCATGAATACAATAAACATCAACAATCGATTCGGAAATCCAAAAACCTAGTAAAGATTCAACTACTCAATCCATTCACATAATCATCAAGTAAGAAATCAACATGAAATACATACTAACGATTACACTACGTGGGCAGAGCAGTCGATCTCCACCTTAATCCTTCTTCCCCAAAGTTAAAATACAATACTAGTGTTAAGAGAGAGATCTTAGTCTAAAAGTCTAAGATGGATCCCTTTCAATGATCTGATTTTCCCCTTTTAAATTCATCAAAACCGCCAACTTCACGCGTCCAGGGATCGCTAGCTTGGCCTTTTTGCCCCCGTCACTTGTGCACTCAGCAGTCGCTGGCCTGTGCTCTCTGAAGCCCTAATTTCTGTAGCGTAGGGAGTGTTGGGGTCCCGGTGCCCGCTGCCCCCGTCACTTCTTCCCCAGGCTCATTTCTTCCTTGTCATTTTTGCTTTTTGCACTTCTCGATTCACACCACCTTGCTTGGCTTTGCATCTTTGGCACATTCGACATCATTTAAGCATCAATCAACTTCTATTCTTGTAATCCTACATCCAACACAAGAGCAACAAAACCGACATAAAAGCGAACTAAAAAGACGCAAATAAAATCAAACTAACAACACGACAAAACTAAACAAGAACTAAAAACACAAAAAAAAACGAGCTAAACAACCCCCCCCCCCCCACACACACACACTTAACCATTTGCTTGTCCTCAAGCAAAGTCTAATCACACTGCATCGACTCAAATCAAAGATTAACATGCAAGCCCAACCTCCATGCATACCTTCAATTTAAGACTTAGACTAGATTCGATTCTCAATCATATTAAGTCACTCAATCAAAACGTAATGTTGCCCGTTACTAAGTTCATCAATACGCACACGATCACGATGTACACAAATCTCACACCTCCTTATCATTCACATTTTCAATTCCTCCTAAACTTTTAAGCAAAATGAGCAAGTCCTCAGAAGGGTATAGTTATCGGGTATGAACATCAATGGATCACATTAAGTGTCCCGATGTGGTTTCCCATACTTATTAGGAGTAGAACCCACGAACTTAACTCGTCTACTTATTTACGCCCTTCTAGTGTTTTATTACTATTTTTTAAGAGTTAACACTCTTTTATTCTTCTTTATTCTTCTTTTTTTTATAATTCAAGAGAAACCGAATACATAGACACTAGGGTGTAATCACTCATAATCCAAATCATGATTGGTACACGCTAACTAGCAAAACAACATGCCCTACTAAATGTCTTAATCCCACAACCTAGCTCAATCGAGAACCAAACCAATCTAAGCCTACAACCTTACATGCTCATACCAAGGCTCACTTGCTAATAATCAATAATTATCAATACAAAATAATCGAACAAGCAAGATAACGTGCAAATGATCAAGATTGGGGAAACATAAATAAAAATAAAAGAAACAGAAAGACATGACATGAAAAAGACATGCAAGAAAGCAACTCCCTTCCCCCCACACATAAATCCTACTACGCCCTCATAGTAAGGAGTTAAAGAAGAAGGAGAAGGGAGACTTCCCTGATGAAACACGAGCCGACAACAAGCCCGAGAATCGAACTAACTCCCAAGATTGGTACTTAAACACATAAAACAAAGAACAAAACAGGCATCAAACTGAAGGAAATTAATAGACAAACAAGAATAAAAAGAAAATAAAAGGAAAATACAACTAATACGTCGGATCCTGCGGATCCTGATAGTCGGATAGTGGAGGAGGATGAGGATGGAGTCCCGTCCATCTTGCCCACTGTTCCTCAAGAGAGGATACACGTGTGTCGATGGAATGGACTCGGTTGTCGATGGAGGAGAGAACGGTGTTCTGGGCATCCAAACACGCGAAGAGGTTGGTTTGAAATGTGTTGAAGGCATCGCCGAAACATATCCAGTCCCATAACCTCCTCCTGAGCTTCTAACATAGCCTCCATGGTGGTATGCGCCTTGGTACCCGCTGAGGTACCCTCCCGTCTGGTCACCCTCAAAAGTCGGCTCCTCCATATTGGTATCGTCGGTGGGAGCCTCTTCATTGCTCGGGCCTGCCTCAGAGGATGGGCCAACTCCTCCAGCTCTCTCTAGCGCAGTCTCACGCTTCCTGTTGCGCCGTACACACTCCCTTTGTTCATACGGAACAAATGAGCTCTCCGTAGCGAGTATGCTGCTATTTTTGAGGATTTCGACGTACAAGCGCATGCTCTGCACTCTCCCATATGAAAATGGTACCTGCATGTCATAGTGCAAAGCCGGACGAAAGGGAATATATGCAAGAACAGGGTGAGTTTTCTTCCTATGCTTGATTCCTTCTATCTGAGCCTAGATGAAAGATGAAATGCATACTTTTTGGCCATTCTTAGCCGCTGACAAGAGGAAGCGAAGCACTCATTGGTACTGACCTTATTGGCCTGCTCTTTTCCAGACACATTGTAAGCCATGAACTTATGGAGTAAGGAAAATGCATTGTCCCTAATGAATCCACTAGGGGTTCAAATCATACCAAATAGCTATAGGGTTAAACTCCTTAGGAGTCCTTATAGCTGCCCCTTTCGACGAAGAGAAGCCAAACACGGTATTCATGATAGGACTAGTTATAGCGACCTCATTACCTAAGATTCTACATTGAATCGAATTATTCCCTAACCCATAACTAAAAGTGGCAATCATCTCATACAATAAATCATACGGACTTTCTAGACCACCACTATCAGCTAGTTTAAGCAAATTCAAAATTTTTAAATAATGGCGAAGAGGAGTATGCATATCTAAACGGTTAATCAATACCCAATCATAGTGGTGACCAACATTAAACGATAATTCATGTAAACGTAAATAAATTTGACCTTCAACGAGATCGTAAATGGGGAATTTGCACTTGTGGAAGGCCCCTTGAATGTTTTCCGGTGGAGATCGAGATTCCTTTTTTCTTCCTCTTCAGGAGCTTGATACTCTATCCTCCTTTGCTTGTTCTTCGGCATTTGGGTAGTAGAGGTAGGTTTTGATCGGGAAGAAGAAGTTTAATGGAGAAAATTTGAGAAATATGGAGGAATTGAGAATTAGGGAATTTAGTGGGTGGAATTAGGAAATTAATGGATAGAAAGGTAGATAATGGTATGGGTGTTGAAGATTTGAAGGTTTTAAGAAGAAATTAGTAGGAATAGAAGAAGAATTTTTGGGAAACTTGGAGCTAGGGTTCGAAAATTTGATAGGGGAGTAAGAGAGTTGGATGACAAGTTGAAGAAAAAGAGAGGAAAGAAGCTAAAAACGCGCTACATACATGTTCCCAGTGGTCACTGGGTTCTACTCTCTATCCCTCATGCTCTGCATCCCAGCGAGCGCGCTCAGCGCCCCCTGACCCTTGTTCTTTGCACCTCTCATTTCTACATCCCATCAAGCGCTGGGTAGCCAGCTCTCGCTGGCCCTCGCTCCCGCTGGCCCTCGCTCCCTGTCTCTGAATTCTCTGCTCCCGAGCGCGTGCTAGACCCCACACTTGCTTCTTCGTTGCTCTATCCCATCTTCGTCTCGAACCTCCATTCCTCCAAGCATCCACTACAACTTGAGAAAACACCTGATTAGAACTCTCACTATGGAACTAAAGTAGAAATAAGGAAAACACAACATAAATTAACACAATGAAATAAGAAAATGCAAACTAAAAACGTTTCACGTGGGTTGCCTCCCACGAAGCGCTCGTTTAATGTCTTGAGCTCGACACCTTTCCATCTTCTTCAATTACTTAGCCTGGCTAGGAAGCTTGTCCTTCCTATTGAGTTGCACAAACTCTCCCATTGTCTCGGCCAGTTGACCAACTTGAGTTTCAATCCTCCTCATAGAAGCTTCTACAGTTTCAAACCTTTTGTTATTCGCCTCGATAACCCTGTTAAGAGTTTTTTTTGACCTAAGTCTTCGGAGGGGCCTGATGTTGTTAGTGCGGAGGAGCAAATTGTTGGAAACTTTGTTGAGGTGACATTTGTTACCCTTGCTGTGCTTGCGGTCTCCACGAAAAGTTGGGATGATACCGGTAGCCAGGATTGTATGTGTTCGAGTAGGGGGTCGAACTTTGGTTGAGGTTGAAAACCTTGAACAACATTAACCTCCTCCTAATATACCACTCCAGAATCAATTGCACGTGCACACATTTTTGTCACGCCCCAAATCCTGAGGGACGGCGCATGCGCCAGAGCATGACTAAGGGAAAGAAAAGAAGCGAGAAAGAAATGGGGACATGGAACATAATCATGGTGGAGTAATTATCCTAGAAAAATGGACAATAACTCGTTTATAACTAGGACTAATCTGAATGGTGGAGGTTAGTGTGCCTAGCTCGCCAAAAGGAGTCACTCACCCAACTCGCCAAATGTGGTTGGTGATACATGACAACATCACAAGGGGTCGAGGAGTCAAACGTCCAAGAGGGGCCGACTACATCTAAGCTTTCCTATGAACATGAATGCATGTAATAGACAATAGTAATTCTCGTGAAGGAACAATGGATCATTTTATTATCATAAAGCCAATAACATTAAGAATCATACTGGAAAAAATCATAAACTTGGCAGTGGAATACATAACATGACAATTTGCAACAACTCTTTCCATAGCCTCGTGTGACACCACCAGCCGCTTAATCAGCAAAACAATTTGAAAACATTTTGCAGGGCTGAGTACTAATGTACCTCATGGGTTATGCCATTTAAAAACCTTTTGTGAAATCATTTTCTGAAAAGGAATATCCATACTTGCACAGTATCACATAGAAAGTTTTGAAACAGAAAGTCATTCTATGCATACCAAAACCATTGAGATCTCATTTTCCTTGGCTCAATATTGACATTAGATACCCTTATGGGGACAGCCCATAGAGGTCTATCATTTATGTCCTTCATCAGTAGGGAACGTTTACCCAAACTGACTTCATTAAAGAATATATAGGGACAAACCCACATAAACCCACGTGTACACTAACCATGTGCCAGTGCGCTAACATAACACATGATCCGATCGTCATGCTTGAGGGATCACTTATCCAATAAGGAGCAAAACATTTTAACATGGACATCAATTTTGATTTTCAAAAATATGAGATCTTAATAACTCAAAAATACATTTTGAAAACATATA
The DNA here is from genome assembly GCA_026898415.1 of Leonotis leonurus. Taxonomy (NCBI): domain Eukaryota; kingdom Viridiplantae; phylum Streptophyta; class Magnoliopsida; order Lamiales; family Lamiaceae; genus Leonotis; species Leonotis leonurus. The sequence continues at coordinate 174,278 of JAPKLX010000390.1, read as the reverse complement.
TACAAACCCACCTGTCAGCAAATACCAATACCGTGTGATAACCGTGAATCTGTCAAATATCTCGTTTGTAATCGTAAGTACTTGAAAATTATATGAAACAAATTTTGGTCTCAAATCCCAAAACGTAACGCGAATAAAGTGAAAACGAGGAATTGAGGGTTTTGTAGGTCTTCTAAGGTCATTTTGGCAATACCCGGATTTTCAAATCAACTTGGCTCAAAAGGAAAAAATACTCAGGGCATTATTCTCTATAGGAATATATAAAGACATTTTTAAAATATTCAACTTTACCACAAAGCTTAGTCGAGAAGATTCTTAGTCTTTTTCAAATCTATGAAAATTGGACTGGTGAAAATTAATAAAATCTCTTTCAGAAAATCCTATATTTTTTTCTCTACATGCACTATAAATTTTATCTAAATATGATTGACCATGAATATTTTCCTTTTAGAAAAACATGAAATAATGCAATAAATCATGAAGATAACGGTATCAGAAAGATGGCGGCGGTAACTTGACGGCGATTGAGATATCTTTGTCAAGCTCTATGCCTACCTTCAATCTTATCTTGACGTACCTTAACTTAGATCAATCCTCAATTCTCGAACCCACAGAACCTTAGTAAGAATGACAGAAAGAAAAAGAGAGAATAAGAGATAAAGAAACAGAGAGCAAGAACTTGCTTCTGTTGAAAATGAGCAAAGAAGCTCACGGCCTCACCCCTTATCTATACTAAAACATTTGATATTTTTAATATTATAATTATTATATTATATTATATTATATTATTATTAATGTTTTAACTTTAAAACGTCGTAACTTCTGCACGATTTTCTTTTCGAGCAAATCTAAAGTCAACATCTTCATTTCTTCGTACTCTACACAATGACTATAATATTGATATACTTTCGGTTATGCATGGAAAAATTAATTTTTAACGATGTGCTTAAACTTCAAAAATCCGTAGAGGTTACATACGAATTCCTTTTTGGGAAAACTTAGTGCCAATATTTTTCTTTTGAAAAACCCTACAAAATGAGTATAATATTAACATGCTTTTGACTTATGCATGAAAAGTTCAATTTAAAAGAAACGCTTAAAAAGTTTCACCAGGTGCCAAATTATCATGGTAGGTCCTAACAGGGTATAGTCTCTTCCTAAAATCCTTAATAAGTCATAGTAATATATTTAAACTCTATTAGGAAAATTCGGGGTATCACAAGTTTGTTCCGTGCCCAAACTCTCCTCAGATCCCGCAAGTCTCCTTCATAGGGGTTCTTCTTGGTTGCTCATCTGCAGTCCTCATTGCTTGAACCTGCCTAGTGAGTTCTGCCAACTGCCTCACCATGTCATTGCTAGAAATAGCCTAATTCAGTTTCTTTTTCTGACCTCTTGAACTTCTCTGTTGAGAATTCCCTGCCATGCTTTCGAATATCTCAGTCAGCTCTTCTGTAGTTCTTAGGGGTGAGCAGTGGGTCGGACTTGGACCGACCCGCTAGGACCAAAGACCCGAATTTTTTTTAAAAGGTGGACCGACCCTGACCGAAAAAACCCTTTGGACCGACCTCAGACCGACCCAGACCTGGACTACGGGTCTGGTCTGGGTTCAGTTCGACCCGAAAAAGAAATAAATTAATAAAAAAAAAATTATTTCATGTTATATATATTACTTTTTTAATGTTAACCAACAATTTTTGAAAAAAAATCACATAATTAAACATATTTTATTATTAAATATTCTCAATTTACAATAAAAATAAAACCAAAAATCAATTTATCACATAATAATTTATTAATTCAATCTCAAGTTCATAAATAAATATAAGTGTGAAAAATATTTTATATATTTCTTATTAAATATATATAAAAATATTACATATATTTATTATTAAAATAAAAAAATATATTTTTTTATTTGTATGGGCCGGTTCTGGGTCTAACGGGACTGAACGGGTCTAGACCCGGACCGACCCGTTACTACACCGGTCCTAAAAAAAAGATCCAACCGGACCGTTGCAATAGATGGTCGGTCCAAACCTGGACCGAACCCACTGGTCCGGGTCTGGTTTGGGTTTGCTCACCCCTAGCAATTCTGTTCCCAATGTCCCCTCCGGCTGCATTGTCTACCATATACTGAAAGTTTTGGTGGAGGCTCTCGTAGAATAACTGATTGAGAAGTTCCGGAGAAAGGTTGTGGTGGGGGCACTGCATTTGGAGGCCCTTGAATCTTTCCCACGCCTCGTGAAGAGGCTCTCCTTCCATCAGTATGAAGGTCACCAATTGTGATCTCACTCCTTGAGTCTTTTGGTTGGGATACCACTTTGACATAAACTTCTCAGATACTTGATTCCAATTCTATAGCGAATTGGGAGCAAGGGACATGAACCACGTCTTGCCTCTATCGTTCAGTGTGTAGGGAAAACAACTCAACTTCAGCTGATTCTCGTTCAAACCCCCAAGAGAGAAGGTTTGAACAATGACATATAACTCTTTGATGAAGTTCAGTGCATCCTCCGCCGGCATGCCGTAGAAGGAAGGTAGATGCCCCCTTTGGTCTCCTTAACCTATGACATGACAAGACAACAGACAACTTTGCATCGATGATCAAGACATAAGTCAAGACTCAAGGATTCTAACCCAAGTCAAGTTACTTTCTCATTTGACTCTTTTAGTGTATTCTTTTCAGTTATTTACTTTTACAAGCTTTTACTATTCTGCTTGGTTACACCTCTTGATCAAGGCAAGACCTGAATCAAAACCACAAATTGTGACATCGAGAGAGGAATTCACCAACTCCCTGTGGGATCGATCCTGTACTTGCCATTAGCGGAACTTAGTGAAGAGTATCAGTTTATAAATTTATCTTGCAGGTGTGATAACGACTGAGCTCTGACAGATTGGCGCCGTTGCCAGGGAATTGCGCTTTCCAGAATTTCTCTCTCACCTTGACTCAGGTCTTGTCCACGGTGTATGCTTTGACCTATCCCTAAAGGTAGACTCGGAGACGTTTGGTTTGATCCAAAGATCGAGAGAAACACGAGGAGAAGAAGAGGCAAACAAAGGAGACAAGAACAACTTGAGCGAGAGGCCCATCAAGCAGCAAGAATGGTGGACGAACAAGGAGAAAACAACAATGATAACAATGAGAACCCACCCCAGGAGCAAACACAGAGGGAGATGATATTTCCCACCAACAACAATCTGAAACCCTCGATCATCACCTTGCTCGCGATGGCTGACAACTAGGAACTAATGCACTCTTTCATCTAGATCTTGCCCAAGTTCAGTGACATGCCAGGAGAAGACCCGTAAAGACATCTTCAAGAATTTGAGATGGCTTGTGGAACCATCAGGACTGACGAGCTAGTAAAAAAGGAGTATATACGTCTGATATCTTTTCCTTTTTCATTTCAAGATGCTGCTCGAGAATGGCTTTACACTTTGCCTGCAGGTAGCGTCACGACTTGACAAGGGATGCAACAGAAGTTCCTGGAGAAATACTACCCTGTCTCGAGGATCCAGAACGCAAGGAGAAGGATGAGCACCATCCAGATGGGAGCCGGAGAGTCACTCTACGACTACTGGAACACATTCAAGCTCATGTTGGCCAAATGCCCGCAACACAATATCCCTGATCAGGACTTGATCCAGTATTACGTCAATGGAATGCATCCTGGCGAACGGAAATTGTTGAATGCCTCATGTGGAGGTTCTATCTTGAACAAGCAGCCGTTTGAAGCTTTCAGGCTGTTGAACGACATGGCAGAAGAATCCAGAGAAGATACACACTCCTTGACCAGGACCATGGGAGATGCTTCCGCATCACAGTCCAAGATGGAACTCTCGGACTTGTGTGCCACTATGAAGCAGATGATGGAGATGATGAAGCCAACCATTAAGAAGAATGTCAAGACGTGCCAGCTGTGCTATGCTACCACCCACTTGACTGATGAATGTCCAACCCTGAGAGAAGAAGAAGTCAATGCTTTTGGGCACACCAACAATGGAGGAACCCACAATCAAGGCCCAAGGCAGAGATTCGATCCCCACTCACAATCTTACAATCCAGGATGGAGGAATCATGAGAACTTAAGGTACGAAGGTAACCACTATCAAGCTCCACCCGAGGCTTAGCATCAAATCCAGCCAAGAGGGCCATCTCTATCCGAGACTGTACAGATTTTGTCCAAGGAGCACCACAAATTCAGTGATGAATTTGAGAAGTTCAAGATTCAAAGTTGAGGAGCCCTACAGTCACTAGCCAACCAGATCTCCAACTTGACCCAGGCGATCGTCAAGATGGACAACAAGCAAGGAGGACTGCCCTCCCAAGTTCAGGTGAATCCCAAGCCACAGGTCAACGGGGTGACACTAAGGAACGATAAAGCTTACCCTGAACGAGTAGAGGAACCTGCCAAGAAGATGGTAGAACCAGAGGAGCTAGAAGCTGAGGAGGAGCTGATCAAGACAGCAGAGCCAGAGGAGCCAGTCAAGAAGCCTGAACTAGAGAAGACTTCAGAACCCAAGCCTAAAGACAAGTCTCCCGGAAAGTGGAAGGCTCTGCAGGAAAACATCTACTGCAAGCCACCTTTCCCGAGAAAGCTGGCCAAGACGAAAGAAGCTGAAGAGATGAAGGAACAACTCAAGGTGTTCCAGAAAGTGGAAGTCAACATGCCACTTTTGACTACACTTGCGACTATGCCTAGATGTGCAAAATTCCTTAAGGAGCTATGTACCAGGAAGATACAGTATCTTGACAACACAATATTTCTAGTAGTAGAGAATGTCTCCGCATTGCTCAAGAAAGATTTGCCAGTCAAGTGCGAGGATCCAGATGTTCTATATTCCGTTTGTAATAGGAAATACCAACATTGATCAAGCCATGCTAGACTTGGGGGCTTCTATTAATGTCATGCCCCAAAGTATGTTCGATGAGATGAAGATAGGGCCATTGAAGCCATCCAGGGTCGTGATCCAGCTAGCAGACAAATCAAGCGTTTATCCCGAAGGCATAGTAGAGGATGTCTTGGTAAAGGTACAAGATTTAATTTTTCTTGCTGATTTTTATGTGCTTAACATGGGCAGTTCCTCTGCCAAGAAACCTCTTATGCTTTTAGGTAGGCCTTTTCTCAAAATGACAAGGACCTTTATCGACTGTGATACTGGGAAGCTGACTTGCAAGTATGCTGGGGAGACGGTGACCTTTAATATCTACAAGGCGGAGCAGCATGCGCTAGACGAGGAGATAGTGGATTTTATGGACTCCATTGACAAAGACATTGAGGAGGCCTTGCCCCAGATTCTGAACAAGGCGGATGATGAACCAATCAACGAAGAGGGCAAGGAGGAAAGAGTAACCACTGAGAAATCTGACCAAACAGTGGAGCACCCGATTTTGAAGTCACTTTCGGTTTTAGGGAACTAGGTGGAATCATCCATACTTAAACCACCAAAATTGGAGTTTATGACCTTGCTCAAGCAACTCAAGTATATTTACTTGGGCAAAGAGGAGACATTGCCAGTAATCATTAGCTCAGAGTTACACTAGGAAGAGGAAGACATGATCCGAGATTAGCTATGGAAGTACAAGGAGGCTATAGGATGGACCTTAGCTGACATCAAGGGAATTAGCCATACGGTGTGCCAGCATCACATTCTGCTTGAGCAAGATGCGGTACCAGTTCGAGACCCACAAAGGAAGCTGAATCCAGTCATGATGGAGGTAGTCAAGAAGGAGATTGTCAAACTCCTTGACATGGGGATGATCTATCCCATTTCAGATAGCTGATGGGTCAGCCCAATCCATGTTGTGCCCAAGAAATTAGGAGTACAAGTGGTGGAGAACGAGAACGAGGAGTTGATCATGACAAGACTACAGACAGGATGGAGAGTCTGCATTGACTACATGAAGCTGAACAAGGTGACCAGGAGGGACCATTTCCCATTGCCGTTCATTGACTAGATGCTTGAGCGGCTAGCAGGAAACAAGTTCTTGTGTTTCGTTGACGGATACTCAGGATACATGCAGATATGGGTAGCGGTCGAGGACCAAGAGAAAACTACATTCACTTGTCCCTTTGGAATCTTTGCCTACCGAAGAATGCCTTTTGGGCTGTGCAATGCCCTTGGCACATTCCAAAGGTGTATGATGAGTATATTCTCTAATCTTCTTGAGCACTGCATCGAGGTATTCATGGACGACTTCTCCTTCTATCGGAGTAGCTTTGGGCAATGTCTTGAGCACCTGGAGATGGTACTGCAAAAGTGCGTGGATAAAGGCCTGGTGCTCAACTACGAAAAATGCCACTTCATGGTCAATGAAGGCATTGTACATGGCCACGTTATCTCTGAGAAAGGAATTGAAGTAGATCATGTCAAGGTGGAAATCATTGCCAAACTGCCATACCCTATCAATGAGAAGCAGCTGCGGGGATTCCTTGGGCACACCGATTTCTACCGCCGCTTTGTCAAGAATTTCGCCAAGATAGCCCAACCGATGAACAAGTTACTCAAGAATGAGGTGCCATGGAATTTCAACGAGGAGTGCAAGAATGCGTTTCAGATTTTGAAGAATCACTTGACCTCAACACCAGTGATTAGACCACCTGAATGGGGGATGCCCTTTGAGCTAATGTGTGATGCCAACGGCTATGTCATAGGAGCAGTGCTGGGCCAGAAGATTTGCAAGGAGAGCCATGTAATCTACTATGCTTCGAAGACACTTACTAGAGCCCAGATCAACTAAACCACCACGGAGAAAGAGCTACTTGCCGTGGTGTTCGCTTTTGAGAAATTTTGCTCCTATCTCTTTGGAAGCAAGACAGTGGTCTACATTGACCACACTGCACTAAAATATCTCATGGCCAAGAAGGATAACAAGCCAGGCCTAATAAGATCGATCTTGCTACTCCAGGAATTCGACATTGAAGTGAAGGATAAAAGTGGAGCCCAAAACCATGTGGCTGACCATTTGAGCAGGATCTTGAGGGAAGATGATGGAGTACCCCTCAATGAAAGATTTCTCGATGAGGAGCTGTATGGAATAAGCATTGGCGAGCCATGGTATGCTGACATAGTCAACTACATCATCACGAAGACCTTTCCAATGGACCTTGACCAATGCCAGAGAGGAAAGATTAAGAAGCAGAGCGAGTCATTCATCTGGGATGACCCATATATATTGAAAAAAGGTGCCGACTTGATTCTATGAAGGTGTATACACAAGGAAGAAAAAGAAATCATACTTGAGCATTGCCACGAGAGGGAATGCGAAGGTCACTTTGGAGCAAGACATAAGGCAAGGAAGATCCTAGATAGTGGGTTCTACTGGCCCAAAATCTTTAAAGATTGTTTTGAAAATGCAGGACATGTGACCAATGCCAAAGGGAAGGAAATATTTTGAAGAAGGACGAGATGCCCTTGATACCAGTCTTGCCAGCGAAGATTTTTGACATATGGGGCATGGATTTCATGGGCCCCCTGCCCAAGTACAAAGGCAACCAGTACATCTTGCTAGCTGTGGATTATGTCTCTAAGTGGATAGAAGCGGTTGCAACTCCGAATGCAGATGCAAGGACCGTAACAAGGTTTATGAAGGCAAATATCTTCACCAGATATGGCATGCCCATGACGATAGTCAGCGACAGAGGTTCACAGTACTATAACTCCACCATCACGAGTCTGCTCAAGAAGTATGAAGTTCACCACCGTATGTCTACTGCATACCATTCTCAAGCCAATGGGCAAGCTGAAGTGTCCAACTGCATTCGGAGTTGCAACTGCTTCTATCCAAGAAAGTATATACCCTAGAAAAATAAGTGTGCTAGGGCCCGGGAGAAGTCTAAAGTGTGCTCTTTAGTCAAGGAAATGCCCAAGACTTCATACCGACCTTAACCCAGTTCCCAAAATTTTCCAACCTTTTGCCAAAGCCACGTTACAACCCAATGAAGACCTGAGGATAGATGCCTTGACCAGGCTAATTGGATAGAGACATGTAGAAGGCAGGCAAGCCTATGGGACCATTCTTGATCAAGTAGGTTATCGAGCGTAAACACTTAATCTAAAACACAGAGTGTTGAGTGGGTAAAGAAACATCTCTATGCTCACTTGATCGCTATCTTGACCGCTTGAGAACATTGGTTGGTTTATGCTCTAACTCCTATTTGTCTTGACTGTTTTTGGTGCATGTATATTAGTGTGTTGGCTGTTTGAGTCTTTTATTTTCTTTTTGAGCAAATCATATTTACACGCTTGAGGACAATCGTGCTTAAAGTGTGTGAGTGTGACGAGCCCATTTTTTGTGCTCTTTTAAAGTCTTGTTTTAGGTCTAGATCGAGTTTTTTTCCCTTTATTTGTATTGTATTTCGTGTCTGGGAGGACACAAGTCTAGGGTAAGCAGGATGCAGGGCAAGCTGCAGATCATCTAGGGAAAGAGGCAAGATTATGCGTGAAGAAGCTTGGGCAATCTGAAGCTCAAGACAGAGTACCGCCCGAGATCACTTTGCAGCAAAAGGAGACCAAGAGGGCACGCTGACCAAGATAAGAGAACAAGCTGAGCAGCTGGGGGCACGGAAGACAAAGGGCAAGAAGCTGGGATCCCGGAAAAGGTAAGATATCTTTTTTTCCTTTCACGAAATATCTGGGGGATTGAGAGTATCTTCTTATACGCGGAAGATCTGACTGGGAACCCTAGCCACCACCACCACAAAGCCCAAGCCCATGGAATTGCTATATATACCCTACACTACAAATCAGAGAAACAAGCATAAGAGGGGAGGGACGACGCCTGGCTGCTTAGTCCAATTCTTTTATTTTTCTTATGAGTGATTGGGAGAAGAAAACAAGTCCTACGGGCAAACACTTTTAATATTCTGTTATGCTTTTGGCCTTACCACATGTTGGTCCTGGAAAATTTTGGTAACACTTTCTTTCAGCATTTAATATAAGTATGCTTTTATTTATTTCATCATTGTTCTTTATTTTCCGTATTAATAGCTAGGTTATTAGACTTGGCTTGGGAAAGATGAATTGAGTACGGACTTATAACGTCTTGAGAGGTCTAACTGTGCATATAGTTGTCTTGGCGTGTTCCTAAAGTGCTGGATCTGAATCCTATACAACTTGATCAAGTCCTCAGTGTTGTCTGGCCAACAGCAGTCTTGGGCGAGATCAGGTTACAACTGCAAGCTGGAAACTCCAAGTGTTAGCGACTTCCTGCTTGCCAGCCAGAGGGATCAGTGCGGTGATGTAGGTGGGGACGCCATGGGACGAGCATGAAAATGATAAACATCAACAATCGATTCGGAAATCCAAAAACTTAGTAGAGATTCAACTACTCAATCCGTTCACATAATCATTAAGTAAGAAATCAACATGAAATACATGGTAACGATTATAGTACATGGGCAGAGTAGTCGATCTCCACATTAATTCTTATTCCCCAAAGTTAAAATACAAACTAGTGTTTTGAGAGAGTTCTTAATATAAAAGTCTGAGATGTATCCCCTTCAATGATCTGATTTTCCCCTTTAAATTCGTCAAAACCGCCAATTTAACGCGCCCAACAACTACTAGGAAAACTGCGGCCGTTGGCTTGGCCATTCTACCCCTGTCGCATGTGCAGGCCCAACGGCCGCTAAGTTCCTAGCTGTCGTGCTCTTTGAAGCCCTGATTTCTGTAGTGTAGCGAGCACTGGGGTCCCAGCGCCTACTAGACCCTAGGCTCGTTTCTTCCTTGTCATTTTCCATTTTGTGCACTCATTGATTCACACCACATTGCTTGGTTTTGCATCTTCGCACATTCGGCATCATTTTAGTTTCAATCAACTCCAATTTTCGTCATCCTACATGCAAAATAAGAGCAATAGAACCTGCATAAAAACGAACTAAAGAGACGTAAAATAAAATCACACTAACAAGAAGACACAACTAAACAAGAACTAAAAACACACCAAAAATGAGCTAAACCGAGATCTTGGATAAGAGAGTAGTAAAGTGGTGTGTCTGTGGACGACAAGATGTGAGTGTCGCCATCGAAGTAGCATATAAAACAAACATACGACTGCGGAGTGGCGATGGAGTCTTCTTGAAGTTTTTGGTAGTTCGGAGATTGGTGGAAAGGTGAGGGAATAAACAGACTTACAGTATGTATAATTTTCGAAGTAAGCGACATTTCGTAAAGGGATGCCTCAGTTGAAGAAGAAATTTTTCTTACTAAAAAATAACATTAGAAATCTGTATAAAAGGTGTAAAAGGGAACTGATTTATTTTGTTTTATTTGGTAAAGAGACGCATCAATTGAAAAATTAGTAAATCGTACAAAAACTATAAAAAAAGTAATTGATTTATTTTGTTTTAATATATTAGTTAGATGGATGTATAAAAAGAAAATATCTGTAAAATTAAGTTTAAATACTTTTAGATTAAAAACGTAATAAATATTTTTCATTTTTATACTGTATAAAAAGATATAAAATTTCTTTGAAAAAAATAAATTTAAACTATAGCTAAAGAACTAAATCATTTTATATTGAAAATGTAATATTTTTTCAAATAATTTATTATTTTTGTAATAATTTAATTTTAAAATATTTTTTTATATGTGTGGTAATTATAATACGTAACTGACACGTAGATTTGCTAATATGTAACAATACATATATTTTCAATTAGAGTTTATTTTGTATTCAAGATTGGATATAATATGATATGATAAAATTTGTGTATCATGTAAAGATTAGAGATTACAACATAATCTGGTAGGTTGTTTAATACACCTATTCAAATTTCATGATAATTTTTAGGGATAATTGCCTATGAATATATAAACTAATCACCATTTATGGTATTGTATATAAACTTTAAAATCTGCCCCACAATACACCAACTATCATTGTTTAGCTATTTAATACATCGAACTATATTTGATCAAAATATTGCATATGTGGGCTCAAACACACACGTGAACGTACACATCGGCTTTATAACCCTAAAACAACAGACACTTAGAAATTGAATAAAACGTCGTCGTTTTTCTTAAGTGAGAATCGATGTCATTTATATTAAGTTAGAACGGCGTCGTGTTAAGTTGATGTGTACGTGCACGTGTGTTATTCGGATCCACGTATACAATATTTTGACCAAATCTAACCCGATGTATTAAATAGCTAAAAAATGATAGTTGGTGTATTATGGGGCATATTTTAAAGTTCATGTACAATACCAAAAATGGTGGTTAATTTATGTATTTACAAGCAATATCCCTAATTTTTATATTATCTCACACTTAATCACAAAAGAGTACTCACTTTAAAGCAAATATTTTACAAAAGGATTGTCTTGGTTCATCTTCAACCATTCTACCATCAATCTGTAAATTCTAAATGAAACATAATTATTTCACAACCATTTCATTGCTTTAACTTCACCAAATAATAGATAAAACAAACTTTGAGAAAAGTCAATATGAGAAGTTCACACCAAAAGTGCACATTTTTCATAGACATTTTGGAATTAAGACCTTTTTCATGTACTCTTTACAAAAGTGTGTACTATTCATGTAGTACCCAATAATTATTAAGAATTTAAATTTGGGAACCTTGCTTTCTGCATCAATCTTTTAGACTATACTAAATAAACTTCTTAAATGAATTTTATTATGATAATGTGAATCTGAATAATAAATTTATCTATTTCATTACTAGATCTTATGGATCTATAGAATAGTAGTTATTTACATTATTATGTTAGACACAACATCATGAGTCATGATAGGAGTTGATTGTCATCACACATTATAACTAATAATATTTTTATGTATACATGACTAGTTTGTTATATTGAAATGTCAAATATGCTATGTGATTGATTAATTACTATCAATTTATGAAAATCTTAGTTAAATGTACATGTCAGAAACTTGGTAAGGGGTTCGGATTCAAAAGGGTCCTTGGATAATGACCCACCATGCAGTATGTGAATATTTTATACGGACATTTACATGATTTGTTGTGTATCATTTGAATATGAGTTATTACATGTACCCACTGAGTATGTGGATATATTCATCTTTTTTTATCATATTATATTTTACAGGCTAAGGAGTTGGACAATGACGTGGTGTCAGTAGTGGACATTATTTTCATTTTACTTCTATTAAATTTTATTTTATTTCATGTAAGAACATTTAAACGATGTGTTTTTTTTAGAAAGTTTGAATGTTGTGTCCATTTCAAACTAAATGTTATTTTTTTTAAACTTTTGCGCTATTTTTATTTCAAATATTTTTGTTCAAAGAATAAAATATATATTTTTTTATGGTTGAGAGAATAGTACTTTAGATTGAGAAAAATTAGGACGTGTAATACCCCGTCTTTTTAAGTTCCGAAATAACCGATATTCGAACGCGATTATTATTAATATATATGGTGAATATTTCAGTTTATTAATGGAAGTTAATCCACTTGAAGATGAATTTTGGTTTAAGATGATAAGCACTTAAAGATTTCTTGATTAATAAAATTTTGAACGTTTAAGTTAATGAAATTAATTAATTGAAGGGGAGTTTTGAATTTAGATAATTAAAGAAATTGTCACGCCCCGTCCCTCCGCCCTTCCCGGCAGAGTCCGGGCGCGCGACTAATGGCTTGAATGAATGAAGGATAAGGTGGAACACTGATTATACTGAAAGACTTGACTGAATTGAAAGATCATTTGATAACTGATTGCAATTCGACTGAAGATTTAATTTACACAATCGGCAACTTCGCCAAATAAAATTGATTGAAACTCACGCAGCGGAATAAGGATCGACTGAAGTCTACGTGTATGAAGACACGTAGACACCCAAGACTTTATATAAAGACTAACAAGCCCATCGTAGCATCTCCCATCATCACGTCTCAACCTGCACATTTATAAATACATGCAGGGCTGAGTACAAATTGTACTCAGTAGACACATGCCAAAATCGCACACATACATATATAATTGTCAATGCCGTAAGAGTGAGACATAGGGATTTTGTCTTTAAAAGCACCTACGTTCACTAAATTCATTTGTGAAAGATCCTACTGTTCGACATCGATGTCTAATTTCTTAGGTATACTGGCCATATCTGTAATTTGATTGTACTGATAATTTATGGTACCGAGAAGGTGGCCACCTTCTACGGACACCGAACCGGCCAACCCGCTAAGATGACTCACGGTCCACTGAACCGGCCA
>JAPKLX010000390.1:140800-151056 GCA_026898415.1 Leonotis leonurus | reverse complement strand
TTGTCTTGCCGAAATGATTTATGTTTTGTATAAATGCCTATCTGATTAAGGGTACCTGGTGTAAGGATCCTGGATTCCTTGTTTAAGGATCCGAAGAATTGTAATCGAACTAATCGTGCACATATAACCGTGAGTCATCTATCGGGTTGGCCGGTTACAGTAAACCAGGAGTCATCTATCGGGTTGGCCGGTTCAGTGGACCGTGAGTCATCGATCGGGTTGGCCGGTTCGGTGTCCGTAGAAGGTGGCCACCTTCTCGGTACCATAAATTATCAGTACAATCAAATTACAGATATGGCCAGTATACTAAAGAAAATTAGACATCGATTACGAACAGTAGAATCTTTCACAAATGAATTTAGTGAACGTAGGTGCTTTTAAAGACAAAATCCCTATGTCTCACTTTTACGGCATTGACAATTATATTGTATGTATGTGGTTTTGGCATGTGTCTACTGAGTACGTTTGTACTCAGCCCTGCATGTATTTATAAATGTGCAGGTTGAGACGTGATGATGGGAGATGCTATGATGGGCTTGTCGGTCTTTATATAAAGTCTTGGGTGTCTACGTGTCTTCATATACGTAGACTTCAGTCGATCCTTATTCCACTGCGTGAGTTTCAATCAGTTTTGTTTGGCGAAGTTGCCGATTGTGTAAATTAAAACTCCAGTTGAACGGCACTCAGTTATCAAATGATCGTTCAATTCAGTCAAGTCTTTCAGTATAATCAGTGTTCCACCTTACCCTTCAATTATTCAATCTATTAGTCGCGCTCCCGGACTCTGCCGGGAAGGGCGGAGGTCGGGGCGTGACAGGACGTTACAACAACTTTGTGATGAATTTTTAGTTACTTACTAATAAGAACAAAATGAAAACAAGAGATCAAATCAAATAAGAGAAAATAGATCTAAGGACATATATCGACACTAAATCAATTAAGAAATTCACATATTAAATCCAATTATAATTAAATTCATGTAAATGATCACAAATATAACCACATTCTCCTGATAAGAGAGTCTTGATGAAACCCGGATAAGGGGCTCACGAATTCACACGATCCACATATTTGATAATTGAATAAAACATAAAATTTTAATACCCTGATAAATATCAATCCAATCATGCATATAACGAAGAAGATAAAAATATAAAATTGAGTCTCAACCATGCTCCTAAGATTTGAATTTTACCTCCTTGAAAAGTTGTAGAATCAATTGTAGAGAGACTATCAATCATCGATCAATCGTCGGCAGCGAACAACAATTTGTTCCAGAAAACATGAACGAATTCGACCTCAGAGACTACTATCCTATGACTCAATCTACAGTCAGACTATTGTGTGATTTTATCAAAGAGGGTGGGAGTCCAATATACTGAGTTTGAAACATCCTATTTTCGAAAATTGAAGTATTAAAATACTGCTTGTGGTTTATTTCCATTGTGTGTTAAGGTGTAGAAATCGGGCATACCCCTCCCCTTTATTTATAGATATATTTGTGAGATATGTAAGAGTTTCTAAGGAGAATGAGTTTAAACTTCCAACATAAAATCAAGTCCATTAATATTTACAATAATTCCCTAATTAATGGCACAATCAATTAATTAAGCTAGAAATTATTATATTAATTGGATATGATATTAATATTTATCGACTAAACTATAGGAAAAATATTGAACCATTTCAATTAAGTTGATTCAAATTACGAATGAATCCTTTATAATAAATTATTTCTGGCGTTTAAGATTCAATATCAAGGAATTAATTAAAACTTGGTGACATCTTATATTAATTAATATATTTTCCACGAGTGATCCGGTTCAAACTTTTATTACTCCCTCCGTCCCAATAAAGATGTCCTATATTCCGTTTTGGGACATCTCATTAAATATGTTTGGTTTCCATTTTAGGAAATAATAGTGGATTTTAAAGTAAGTTTGTACTACTAATTAAAATTCTTAAAACTCTTAATTAAACCCACTAATTAATTTTAACCTAAAGTCCAATACACTACCTACCCCATACCCAAAATTCAACCCACCCACACTCATAATTGCAATTATAGAATTATGTACCAAACCTTAACCATATCCATCTCTATCTCCCTACTCTCTTCGAAGCGACGCCTCACTCGTTCATCTCTTCATCTGTGTCCTTTCTCTTCATCTCCCATAAAGCTGCAACACATCCCAGATCTCTATCTCTATCTCCCATTACCTCCCACTTCTGTCTCCCACCGACGACTTCTTCCATCTCCCATCGTCGACTCACACTCTCTCCCATTCCAGATCTCTGCCATTCCAGATCCCATAACTGTATCTCTGTCATTCCATATCTGTGTCTCTCCCATTATCTTTGTGGTAGATCTGACGATGAATCCTTCCTTTCTAAAGCGGCTCCTCTCGCCGCTTTAGAAATCTCAATATACTCCCAACATATCACAAATCTTACAATTCTCAATATAGATCAGAGTGTAGCAAATCTGAATAGAAATCCCAACATATCACAGATCATACAAATCCCAACATATCACAGAACATATAAATCCCACCACATCATAGATCACATATCACATAAATCCCAGTAAATCTCACCATATCACAGATCACATAAACCCACTAATCTCATCAGATCACAGATCACATAAATCCCACCAATCACAAATCATAAAGGGAAGCATCATCTTATCATTTCAAACCTTGACACGTTCACTGCTCTTGTTGATTTTACTCATGTTCTCTCTTGTCTTTTGAAGTTTTTCATCAACTACTTCCTTTCTGGTTATCAAGTCCTTGACTTTTGAGTTGAATGAGTAGATCTCCCCATCTTTTTGCTTTGATATGTTCTTGGAGATCCTTCTCTTTTATAGAGAACTTTTTATTAGCTTCACTGAGTATCTTTACTGTTTCATTCAGCTTTTCATTCTCTTTAATGACATCTTGAAATAACTTCTTCAAACTCTTGTAACTCTTCAGCATCTCATTGGTCTCTTCCCAAGAGACTTTAGCTTCATCTTCATTACAAGAATCATATATAGGTTTGTTAGATGAAATGGAAACATGTGAGTTTACCTCATTCTGATCAAGTCCATTGTCGATTCCCATGTAGCATTCATCTTAATCTTCTTCTTGTTCATGTGCATAGAATGTTTCATCGTTCTCTGATGAGCTGTCTGAGAAGTGACTTGAGTTGCTTGAGTCTTCTTCATCTAGCATAGCCTTGCGTTGAGCTTTGAGTTTACGGTCTCTCTTGGCTCTTAGTTCTTCTCTCTGACTCTTGGATAGGTCGGGGTAATCTGTCTTGAAATGACATGTTCTTCCACAACCATAGCAAGTATAGTCAGTAGAATTGGTAGATTTATTAGAACTTCTTACCTCATATTTGCTATCAGATCGATCTTGGTCTCTACTCTTCTAGTACGTATTCTTGTTATCTTTGTAGAACCTACGATACTTCCTCGATCTGGTCTCCATCTTATCCATTCTTTTTGCAATCATGACAAATTCTTTGAGCAGTTTGTCATAAGAACTCTCTTCTACTACAATAGGTGCAACTGGTCTTCAGCTGTGATCATTGCTTTGAAAGCTATCTCATTTTCTTTCTTGGAGTTTCTCTCACTCTTCTTGCTAGATGAGTGATTTGATCCATGAATTCTCTTCATATCACACTCATGTCCAGCTAGATGATCAAATAGTGTTTCGGTAGTGAGGATGTTGAAATCAGCTCTTAGTGGTTGCATAGCTGCATAGATTTCCCAGCTAGGTGGTAGTGCTCTGATGACCTTGAGATTGTTCTCTCTATGGATATACTTATCTTTCTTGAAAACAGATATCTCCAGTAAAATTTCAATGAACCTCTTCTTCATTTGATCAATGGTCTCTCCAAGTCTCATCTTGAAATCATCAAATTTGTTGCAGGCCATCGAAAGCTTGTTTTCGATCATGGCTTCTGATCTAAGGCTGAGTTCGCGTAGTTCTTGCCACATTTCTTTAGTTGTATCCAAATCTTGGATTTTCGCCATATGAACTCCTTTGACTGTGCTGGAAATTATTACTTTTGCAAAATCATCCAGGTTTGCTTCACGTCGTTCTTCAGAAGTGTATGTTCTGGGATCTTTAAGAACTTGTTCTTTTACGACTCAAGTTTCAGTGATACGAGTCTTTTCTTCATGGATTGCCAGTGGACCTTCTTCTATTACTTTCCACATCAGACAGTGATAAGCTTTCAGACAGGTCATGATTCTGAAACTCCATTCTCTATATCCTTGGATAGAGAATTTCTCGCAAGCTCTAATAACATAAGATTCCATAATGACAGATAGAATGCATGTGAATGAAAATAAGTTTTCCTAGATCTATTCAAGTTTCACCACACAAGTGTTAACCCTGTGAAACAAAAACAATGGTCAGTTAAACCATTGCTCTGATACCACTTGTTGGTCCCGAAACAGCAAGGTTTGGTGTATGGGGGGGGGGGGAATACACCAAATACAAATTTTTTAGTTTACTTATCAGAATTTACTAGAGAGTTTAAGCTTCCTCAAAGAGAGATTGCTGAGATTGACAGACCAAGTTCACTACCAGATTGAGAATTGATATGTCCAGATAATGACTCTCTCGTGAATTACACAAGGTAGATAGCAAGAGTGATCTTGTTATCTATCAAAGTATAGTGTGCGGAATATGGTGGATTAAATTTGTTGCTCTTATTAGAAAATCGTTATAAACACTTAACCAAATATATTAGAGATTGATTAAATCAATGCAAGTTTGAATGCAAGTGTTAGGTTAGCGGATAAAAAATTGAAAGTAAATACGTAAAGTGAAGAACACAGTTATTTTTACGTGGTTTGGGAAACCCCCTACGTCCACGGTCCAATCAAAACTAGATTGGTTATCCACTACTAGAATACTCGCTGAGAACGAGCCACAAGTTCCACTCAAATCTAGTATGAAACTTATGCACGAATAGGGTCGTGTCCCTTACAACTTGCAAATAAATCTGCTACAAAATACTTTCACATTAACCCACTAGAAAACTACTAGCTAGCGAAGATATCCCTCTCCCTCTTCTCGATAAGAGAGACTTGAATCGAGGTTGGTGTGATTTCGATCACGAACGGGTTGAACAGTATTTGCATTGTGAAATCTCCTCGTTTGAATGCTTAAATGGTAGAGTAGATTTCTTAGCAGAGTTTCAGCTTGTAAGTTTGTGTGCAGGTTCGTAAATAATCCTCCAGATGTTGTTCGAAGCTTTTATAGGTGCAGAATTCAAATTTCTAACCGTTGAGATTAATTGGCGTGGATTAAATGTTGATTGCCAATCAAAGATATGAATCCTGATTTGATCCTCTTGCCTTGTATGAAAGGTTGACTGAATCTCCTTGATTATGGAAAGCAGATAGTTGTTTGATCTCTTTCCTTCTTCTAGCTTCGATTAATTCACCTTTCTTTATTTGATCTCTTGTTTATTATCTTTCCATTTTGAGAGATCTGATGACGTGGCACAAAGGATAGGATTCTCTCTATGTACATTGGGTGACGCATTGTATACCCAGATGACTTTAGATAAAATATCAGATGACTAGGCAAAATATCAGATGACTCGGTAAAATATCAGATGACTCATTTTATATCTGGAATTTTACCAAGTCTCCATCTAAGTGATCTGTAAGGGAGAGGTTTACTCTTCCAAGCTGGTTTGGTCAAGCAAGTCAGGTCCACTGCCAGCGAGGTGATCTGGTCTAAAGTTGCTCCAAAAGTTGTTTGCAACAGCTGGGTAAAACCAGGTTTGGTCCAAGTTGAGTGACAGAATACTTCAAGTATTTCAAATTTTTCAGAAGACTATCTAACCAGATGACTTTCTATAGAACAGAATACTTCAAGTATTTCAGTCATTTACATTGTAGTCATCAGCTAACCAGGTCTAAAGAAAAGCAAGCTTGCTCTCTATCAGGTTGACTTCTAACAGAGTGATCTCCCTGTATACATTTGAGCAGGCTGGGTCTAGCAAGCGAGACATAGAATAAATCTAAGTGTGTTTCGAAAGAACATCATCAAAACTAATTTTTTGTGAGGGTTCTCAACATCTACATATTTTATTTTTAATGCAGTTAATGTTATATTTTGGGATAACATGCAGTTATTATATGTAAGCATGTTTTGTGAAAATACTTTTTATGTTGCATTTTAGGATAGATATGCACTTACTAGCATACATATTTTGTTTAAATGCATTAAATTTTGTGTTTATGTTTTAAGTTTTATATATCTTGTTTATGTTTAAAGTTTTTGCAGTAAAAACAAATAACATGAATCCCACCACATCACAGATCACATATCACATATCACATAAATCCCAGCTATAACAGATCACAGATCACATGAATCCTAGCTATAACAAATCACACATCACAGTTCATATATCACATAAATACCAGCTATAACAGACCACAAATCACATATCACATGAATCTCATATCACAAATCATAATAATCCCAATATACTCCCAACATATCACAAATCTTACAATTCTCAATATAGATCAGAGTGTAGCAAATCTGAATAGAAATCCCAACATATCACAGATCATACAAATCCCAACATATCACAGAACATATAAATCCCACCACATCATAGATCACATATCACATAAATCCCAGTAAATCTCACCATATCACAGATCACATAAACCCACCAATCTCATCAGATCACAGATCACATAAATCCCACCAATCACAAATCATAAAGGGAAGCATCATCTTATCATTTCAAACCTTAACCCTAAACTCGTATACAGTGCTTTCAATTTTACAAACATCTCATAGATCAAATGCATGCAACTCACAGATCATAAAAGGAAAGATCTCACCAGAAAGAAAAGCATGCTTATTGCATCGAAGGATCATCCACCTCCCCAGTGACCATCTCCATCTCCGAAGCAACAGAAGTCATCTCAGGCTCCTCCCCAAGGTTCTCATCACTGAGAACCTCAGTATCCTCAACAAGGAGGGTAGTGGCATATGAAGAACCAATAGAAGCACAATCAAATACTATTTCATCAAATAAATCTAAAGGGGTAAAGGGGTAGTAGAATGAATCTGGATGAGATGAGGTGACTAGGGTTATTACAACGCCAATTACATGTCTTTCACAGCACCGCTTCGGCAAGAGTAGACGCTTCAGCGAGAGGAGCCGCTTTAGAAAGGAAGGATTCATCGTCAGATCTATATCGATTCTCACTTAAGAAAAACTTCAAAAGACAAGAGAGAACATGAGTAAAATCAACAAGAGCAGCGAACGTGTCAATATGATCATGGAAATGCAGAACAAAGGAAGAACGAAGGCTGGCTTAGGTTACACTGGAGAATCAGGTTTAACCAAGTTCGTAGTTGAAAGACAAAAGATACCAGATCAAGTTGTCAATCTAAAAAATGGTAAGAATCAACAACAAAAGATGATGGTGAAGGAAGCAGGAGACAAACGATATTATTAGATCAAAGGCAAACCTGCTCAGTATATCAGAACATATAGGAACCAAAACCAGAAGGCTCCTACCAAAACACCAACAGCTAGAAAGAATAAGATCAACATGAACAATGTTGAAA
The DNA here is from genome assembly GCA_026898415.1 of Leonotis leonurus. Lineage (NCBI taxonomy): Eukaryota > Viridiplantae > Streptophyta > Magnoliopsida > Lamiales > Lamiaceae > Leonotis > Leonotis leonurus. Next base: position 143,446 of record JAPKLX010000390.1, on the reverse strand, counting down.
GGAACCGTCCATCTGTCTGCAAAGCCATCTCAAGAACATATGACTCAGGGAGACATATCACCTATTATATTTGTGTTCATAATACCAAATTGATTTGGGTTCCTAAAGGAACATTTGCTACTAACCAAGCACCAAATCATTGAAATGTTTGCTAAGTCTACGTAATTGCAGGATGGAAGAAATGCAAGGAGGAGTCAAGTAGCAAGAGGATTAATCTAGATCATTGATAGTGGATATTCAAAGCATATGACTTACGACAAGAACCTACTTCCAGATTATTGGAGTTATTACATCTAGACTTATTTGGCCCAGTAACGCCATTGAGTATCAACTGTAGAAAGTATACACTGGTCATTATTGATGATTATTCAAGATTTACTTGGGTTATCTTTTTGTTTAAGAAAAAGGAAACGCTGGAGAAGTTACCTGATTTCTTCAACAAGATCACTCGACATAAGGAGACCACCCTCATGACTGTCAGAACAAATCGTGAAACGAAGTTTCTAAACCAAAAGATCGAAGGATATTGTAACCAGATGGGAATCACAAAACATCAGCCGCAAGAACACCTCAACATAATGGAGTTATGGAAAGGCAAAACCGATCACTCAAAGAAGCAGCACGTACCATGCTTAGTGAGACCAACCTGCCAAAGAAATTTTGGGTAGAGGCAATCAACACAACATGTTACACACAGAACAAATCAAGTATAGCTCTTAGACATGGAAAGACTCCATATGAGATCTAGAACAACCGAAAACCAAGGATTAAGTATTTTCGTGCTTTCGGTTGCACGTGTTACATTCATAATAATGAGAAATCTCAATTGAAAACCTTTGATAGCAAAGCTGACCCTAGAATATTTGTAGGATAATCAGATGTTAGCAAAGCTTATAGGGTTTACAATAAGAAGACCCATATTGTGGAAGTAACACCTCATATTGTTTTTGATGAATCTATTCTTGAATACAGGGAAACATGTGAAGAACAGGCTCACAATCAGACCAATGGAAGATCAGGAGATATACTACTTGAAGATATTCTGATCTGGAGTCCACTTACAGATGAAGAGATAAATGTTCAACCTATAGCTGAAACCAACATACAGTAAGGGGGAACAACTCACATTGAACATGATCAGGACAGACCAGTTCAAGAAAATAGTGAACTTGCTCAAAGTCAACCTGATGATTCCAGAGAGATCTACAACAACTCAAATATCAACTATGAGATAGAAGATGAAAATCCTTTCCAAGAAACTTCAACAGCACACCCAGAGTTTGAGGAACCAACAGAAGAACCTGAACCTGAAGGCCAACATGGAGAGAATTCAAGATCACCATCCACCAGAGCAGATTGTTGGGAACCCATCAGATCGTCTGAAGACCAGAAGGATGCATGGAGAGAGCGCACTATTAAGTTGTTATCTATCTCATGTTGAACCAGTTGATGCATATGAATCACTACAAAATGCAGATTGAATAGTTGTTATGCAATAAGAGCTTAATGAATTTAAGATAAACCAAGTGTGGTATATCGTAGATCGACTTAAACACCAAGGAGTAATAGGTGTTAAATGGGTATTCAAGAACAAGCGAGATGAGAATGACGAAGTTGTAAGGAACAAAACTTGAATAGTTGCCAAAGGATACAGTAAACAAGAGGGCATAGACTTCGATGAGACATTTGCACCAGTTTCCAGATTGGAAGCCATCAGACTGTTCTTTGCGTATGTAGCATATAAAAGATTCAAGGTGTACCAGATGGATGTCAAGAGAGCTTTCTTAAATGGTATTCTGGAAGAAGAAGTCTATGTAGAGCAGCCACCTGGATTTGAAGAAGGAAATCTAGACCAGGAAGTCTACAGATTAGCTAAGGCAGTTTATGGGTTAAAGCAAGCTCCAAGAGCTTGGTATGAGATGCTATCAACCTTTCTGCTGGAGTCAGGCTTTCAACGAGGCTCAGTTGATAAGACACTATTCATAATCAAAGTCAAAGAGCATATCCTTTTAAGAAGCTTGAGGAAATTTAAGCATTAGTCAAAAGATGCAAAGGTTTTACTGTTTATATTCGTTTATGTTTTTGTACTTATATGTGTTTGTGCCATTAATGGAGTGTAGTAACACATGTTTTTAGTTAATATGATTTTCTGGAATTAATTTTTTTACTGTTTCTCTTCGCATGCTATATTTTGTACAATAATTCTTGTTGAACATGCTCAGATTGTGGTGAACCATGTATATGTTATTTTTGATTTATCTATTTGATTGTATGGTTAGAAATAAGAATCATGATTGAAGATATATGCATAAATTCTAGAAAATTGTCGTTTGATGCTTATCATGTTCTTGCTGAGAAATGGATAAAGTTGACATATTTTACTTTTAAGTTGGATAATTAAATATTATTAACTTGTCAACCTCTATTTAGGGTTCCACAACATTGTTACATCCCATCAGGAGATGTACATGCCAAAATAGGTTGCGACATTCTATCTAGCCTAGGAAGATGAAAGGCAGGGCATGAGGCAAGCGTTCTGATACCCATTGGAGATAGCAAGAGTGTTGGGAGAAATCCTAGCAGTCTCCTGCCTTTCAGTGAGTTGCGCTCAAGTCTGTCCGTTCGCTCGATTAAAGGCATAGTTGC
>JAPKLX010000390.1:107918-140790 GCA_026898415.1 Leonotis leonurus | reverse complement strand
CCATAAGTCCGGGCTTTTGGTCTAGTGGCAAGCGCTTGATCCTACAAAGAGCAAGACCATCTATGATGTTATGTAGATGATTCAACATGCCTATAGACCGAAGGATGAGGGGATGAATTTGTCTGAGATCACCAAGGTTCAGCTACAAGAGGTAGTGGAGAAGATGATGGTCAATCCAATGACCTATACTGGAAGAATGTTTCACAGATCACTCCTTGCACCTAGATTCAAATTGTTATTTGAATTTGTGCAAAGCATCTTGGTGATGCATTGTGGGTCCTACGGCCAAGTCACCCCGGCGAAGATGAGGATTTAACAGCCGTGGTACTGAACCTGAAGGCCAACTGAAGCAGAATCTTGTTTGACTTATTGGCAATGGAGGCCAGATGAGTTGTGGAGACTAAGGATGACACAAATCAGATTGTTGAATTGGTTGTGAAGAGGAATCTGAGGCACTCCACCAAAATAAATTATATTATTGAAAAGTTCTTCAAACAACAAGCCTGGAAAGGAGCAATTCCATTTAACACACATCTTACTTTGCCTAAGGAGCAATACCAACTCGAGATGTCTTTAGGCTTGTCCCCTGCCCGGTTCCACAAGGTCAAAGATAATGTACACATGTGACATTTAATGGAGATGGGGAGCTCAAACCCTACCTAGGTAGCTCCATCCAAAGGGGAAGAGAAGAAGAAAGACCCCAAGGAAAAGAAAGAGAAGAAGAAACTAGCGAAGAGAGCGAGCTCTTCGAAGACAGAGACTTCTTCTACTTCGCAGCCACCAAAGTAGAAAAAGAGGAGGTTGAGGAAACAACAACCTGCCACACCAGAAGAGGAATCTCATGACCCAGATCAAGAGATTCTATAAGATGTAATGCTCGAATCAACCTATGACCCCAGGCAAGAGAAAGACTTCTCACCTGCTAGAATAACAACACCTTCTCCAGATCGTTTGGAGAAAATTGTAGAAGAAGAATAAGAAGAAGAAATTGATGAGGAGAGTGAGAAGAGAAAACAAGCAGAAGAGGTAGTTCAACTCTTGGAAAATGAGGCAGATCACTCGGTACTGCAAGATTTTCCAGGAATCCAGCTGACACCAAAGAGCTCTGGTGCAACTCGTCATGTGAAGACATACCTTTTGATCAAGGACAGTGAGTACTATGTTCTTGATGCCCTACTCACTGCCAGATCTATTGAGGAGTTGAAGATTGAGGAAGCAACTCTTCTGAGTATTTTTCAAGTGGCTTCAATTACTGAGATAAGGGACACCTACCACCAGATGATATTTGCTATGACCAAGCATGAAGCCAGACAACTAAAAGTCTACCTGAAATCATTTTATGCCAATAAAATAGATTTCTTTGAGAGTGTACCCGACATAGACGATAAGGCAGAAGAGGAAGCCAGGGAAGAGCCATCTGCTCAAACCGATGTTGATGTGAATATGGAGGAACAAGGTGAAGTACATACTGACCAGCCCAGTACTTCTGGTGTCCCAGATCAACAATCTCAAGAACAGCTAAGTACATCAGCAACACTAGAGCAGCAACAACAACTAGAACAAACTCAATCTACACATGAAGAAGCAGCTCAACCCACAGCCGAACCAGAACAACTTTCCACATCAACAGACCAGCCCACTTCTACTCAAGATCAACCCATTGCTCAATCTGAGCAAGAAATAGCAGAGAAGCAGAAGCAGAAGGAGAAGAAGAAGAAGGCTGCAAGGGTTGTACTTGAGCCTGTGATTGAAGAGCCTGCTGGCCAAGTCATAGGAGGAGAGCCCACTGATGAAATATACACTCTTGGAGAAGTAGAGAAGTTAAAGAAGCATATCAACTTCATAGACCTGGAAGATTTGTTGGAAAGGGAGCCCAGACTGTTCACAAACAAGCTAGTTGATGATCTGATCAACTTAAAGATCCAAGACCATCTGGCGGCTACGTGCAATGAGATGCAAGAGAGAGCAACAAAAGTTTGGGAACCCCAAAATATTTAGTTTTGATGATGTTCTCGCAAAACACACTTCGAATTAATTTTGTTTGCTAGGTCTCAATTTTTCTACCTGTACTAGATCACTGTCATACAAAGTGAAACTGATAGAGAACATGACTTTAGACCAGGTTAGTGAATGACTTAAAATGTAAAGGATTAAATCCTATAGAAGTCATTCTGTTAGCTTTCGTGCTATTCGAAGAAACAGATCAGCAGGAGCATACAAAGCAAGCTAGTAGATGATCTGATCGCTTGTACTCGATCTGGTTGCTGAGAAATCATTCACATAGATTACAACCATGCTTTGGAGCATTTTTTAACAGATTGATATTTGACCAAATCGATGTCAACCCAGTCATCTGACATTCGATTATATGTCCAGATGCACTCAAATGAATCCAAATCACCTTGCCACATCAGCAGATCTCACGAAGATGGAAAGTTTATCTATTGGAGATCAAGTTTGGAAGGAGAATCAATCACTATGCGATGAAGGAAAGAAGCATCTGTCAACAATCTGCTTTCCATATTTCGTAGATTTGATCAACCTTTCAGAAGGCAAGAAGAGATAAATCAAGGATTCATATCTCTTGATTGGAAATCAACATTTACTTCAAGCCAATCAAGACCAACGGTTAGAATTTCAAATTCTACACCTATAAAAGCTTGGAACCAAGACTGGAAGAGTACGGATACTTCAAGATCATTATCAAGCTATTACTCTGCTCAAAAATCAAGTCACCTTATGAAGCTTTCATTTGAGAAGATTTCTACATACCAGATCGTGTTCTAAGTCGTTTGTGATCGAAATCACACCACTCGGTTCAAGTCTGTCTTATCGAGAAGAAGAAGGAAGAATAGCTTCGCTAGCTAGTAGTTTTCTAGTGGATTATCGTGAATATATCCAGTTGCAGTAGTATACTGTAAGTTGTAAAGGTACACGACCCTTATTCGTGCATAAGTCTCAATCTGGTTGTGATTGAAACTTGTGGCTCGTTATCTACAAGTATAAAGAAGAGAGTATCCTAGTAGTGGATATCTAATCTGGTTTGGATTGGATCGTGGACCTAGGGGGTTTCCCGAACCACGTAAAACAACTGTGTTATTTATATTCTGCATTTTTACTTTCAGTTGTTTATTCACTAACCAGCACGTTCATTCAAACTGCATTCGTAATCAATCTGTTAAACCACTTGGTTAAAATTTTAAAAGGTTTTCTAATAAAGAGCACAGACTAGATCCACCATATTCCACACACAACGCTCTGTTGGATAACAAGATCACTCTTGATATCTACAAAGTGTTAATCACGAGAGAGAGTCAATCTGGACAGACTGTGTATTGATCTGGTTTGTCATACTTAAGAAATCTACTCTTTTGAGAAAGTTTAATCTCTCTAAGTAATTAGTCAAGTAAACTGAAAAGTTTGTATTTGGTTTTTTTCCCCCCTCCCCAAAAGTACCGACTGAATTCAACCAGCACCAGAAGGAATACGTAAACGATATGGAGAAAGTCTTGAAGATGAGGATCAAAGACTTCAAAAAGATTTTACCAAGGCGTTGGATGATGATCTAGATGCAGCTGACACTGCAAAGGAGACGGTTGACCAGCGACTTGAGAGCATAGATAAGAAGTTTGAAGGAATACACAAACTGGTCACTGACAATGCAGAGAAGGAGAAGGATTTGATTGATGAAGCTTGTTGGGAACCCCTCACAAAATTTAGTTTTGATGTTGTTCTTTCGAAACACACTTAGATTTATATTCTGTTTGCTAGATTCAACATGTTCTACATGTACCAGATCACTATACTATAAAGTGATTTGATAGGGAACAAGTGTTAGACCAGATTAACTTATAACTTATATTGTAAAGGACTTAAATACTTTCTAGTGTTCTGTCCTATAGAAAAGTCATCTGGTTAGTCTTATGTTCGAGGAAGCAGACCAGCACACCTGGAGCAAGCAGATGATCTGTTCGAAGGTCACTCAATCTGCTTATAAGCAACTTGACCCAGCTATTGTCAACACTCTTTGGAGCAAGTTTTGAACTAGATCATCTAGACCAGATTGACCTTAATCTGGTTGACCAGATCATCATTTGGAGAATGGACCTGACCTGGAATAGATTAACTAAGTCATCTGGTATACGATATGTTACCCGATGTACTTAGAAAGGATCCCACCATCACTTGCCATGTCATCAGATCTCAAGAAGAAGGAAAGTCTATCAATTAGAGATCAAAAATGGAAGGGGAATCAATTGAAGTGCGAAGAAAGGAAAGAGATCAATTAGTCATCTGCTTTCCATATCAAGAGAGATTCAGTTAACCATTCCTACAAGGCAAGAAGATCAAATCAGAGATTCATATCTCTTAATTGACAATCAGTATTTATTACACCCCAATCAAGCCTAACGGTTAGAATTCAAATTCTACACCTATAAAAGCTTGGAACAACGTCTGGAAGAGTACACACGTATACAGGACTTTTGATCATCACTCATACTGCAAAGTGGAAACTCTACCAAGAAATCAACTCAACTATTAAAGCATTCAACAAGGAGATTTCAAAATCCAGATCGTGTTCAAAGCCGTTCGTGATCATAATCACACCACATTCGATTTAAATCTGTCTTATTAAGAGGGAGGAGGAAGATATCTTCGCTAGCTAGTAGTTTTCTAGTGGATTTACGTGAATGTACCTTGTAGAAGATTTATCTGCAAGTTGTAAAGGGACACGACCCTTATTCGTGCACAAGTTTCACTCTAGTTGTGATTGGAACTTGTGGCTCGTTCTCAGCGAGTATAAAGAAGAGAGTATCCTAGTAGTGGATAACCAATCTAGTTTTAATTGGACCGTAGATGTAGGTGGTTTCTCAAACCACGTGAAAACAATTGTGTGCTTTACCTTACACATTTTACATTTCCAGTTGTTTATTCACTAACCCAACACTTGCAGTCAAACGTTCATATCTTTAATCAATCTGTTAATCGATCTGGTTAATATTCTTCAAAGGTTTTCTAATAAGAGCAACTGAATAAGTCCACCGTATTCCACACAATACGTTCTATTTGATAACAAGATCACGCTATCTGCTTAACGTAACTCACAAGAGAGACTCTGACTGGACAAATCATCTATCGATTTGGTCTGTCAACCTTGAGCAATCTCCTTCGAGAAAGCTTAATATCTCTAAGTTAATTAGTCAAGTAAACTCAAAAGTTTGTATTTGTTGTATTCCCCCCCACCATACAACAAGTGGTATCAGAGCAGTGATTTAAAAGACCCATTGTTTATGTTTCACAAGGTTGAAACCTGCGTGGTCAACTTGAATAAATCTAGGATATTTGCTATCATGGAATCTTCTGTTGTTAGACTATGCGAGGAGTTCTCCATCCAAGGACATAGAGAATGAAGTTTCAGAATCAAGATGTGTTTTGAAGCTCATCACTGCCTGATGTGGAAAGTGATCAAAGAAGGTCCACTGGCGATTTATGAAGAGAAGACTAATATCACTGAAACTGGAATAGTCAAAGAGAACATCCTTAAAGATCTCATAACGTATACATCTGAAGAACGACGAGAAGCAAACCTAGATGACTTTGCAAAGGGAATCATTTCCAGTACAGTCAAAGGAGTCCATCTGGCCAATTCAAGATCTGAATACAGCCAAGGAGATGTGAGAAGCACTACGTGAACTCAGCTTAAGATGTGAGTCCCTGATTTGATCCTCTTGCCTTGTAGGAAAGGTTGACTGAATCTCTCTTGATATGAAAAACAGATAGCTAATTGATCTCTTTCCTTTATTTGAGTTTCGCATGATTCACCTTCCTTCTTGATCACTGATTTGATTGACTTTCCTCCTTTGTGAGATCTGATGACGTGGCACAAGAGGTGGGACTATCTCTAAGTATACCAGGTAACAAATCGTATACCATATGACTTAAGAAAATATATCAGATGACTGTGGGAAAATAACAGATGACTCATTGCATATCTGTGTTTTCACCAAGTCTCTATCTAAGTGATCTGCAAAAGCAGGTTCACTCGATCTGGTCAACCAGATCATGTTCACTTCCAGCAAGGTGATTTGGTCTGGTTCAAACTTGCTCCAAAAGTTAGTGCCAATGCCTGGGTGAAATCTTCTTTTGACCAGATTGAGTGACCTTCATCAGACGATCTGCTTGCTTTCAGGTGAGCTGGTCTGCTTCGATAATCCAGAAGACTAACTAACCAGATGACTATCTATAGGACAAAATACTTAAAAAGTATTTGAGTCCTTTACATTTATAAGTCATCAGCTACCTGGTCTAGATAATGCATGCTTGCTCTCTATCAGATTCACTTAATATTATAGTGATCTGTTACATGTTGAGCAGGCTAGGTCTAGCAAACAGAACATGAATTAAATCTAAGTGTGTTTCGAAAGAACATCATCAAAACTAAATTTTGTAAAGGGTTTCCAACAAAGCCATCAAAGAGAAGCCGAGAAGGAATTTGATCTCATCTTCAACAATTTATCAAGGTTCAGAGAACCATTCCCAATCTACAACACAAAAGAATGTAGACTCTACGAAAGGTACACGCTAAAGAAACTTAACGTACCCACTATTTAGATTGGCAATTACTAGATAGCTTAGGTATTGCTTCGAAAGTGAATAAATTGTTGAAAAATATTGGGCTTGATCATTATGCACGAAGTGAAGTAGAGGGATTTTTGACCCTAGGACTGGAATTTTTTTTACCACATTTGATGTTACTTCTGATTTTAAATCATTTAAATTCTGCTACTTAGGAAAAATTTATACTATGATTAATGTCATGATAAAGACTATCTTTGGATTCCCTACTATGGAGCACCATCGAGTGCCTCCGGAATTTAACCCAAATGCAGTATGGTTTGAGTTTACAGATTTTCACAACTGGGAGTCGGGAGTCATCCCGAATGGATTCCTCTGATACCCCACTGTAGGAGTCCTTCACAAGTTTCTCTCCTACTGTATCTAAGGAAATGAGCAGGCGAACAAAGTCAACATAGTAGAATGTTTCATACTCCACTGCGCGGTCAAGAAGACGAAGATCTGCCCGATATCGTTTATATTTGAAATGCTCCAATCAATCCAACACCGAAAATGGTGTCACCCGACACTTATCCAAATTGCCACATCAGTTTCTATCCACCTCGAGCTCATCCGAGCTGATGGAATCACCCCGCCGAACAACCGTTACATCTCCTTCAAGAGGATCGATTTGAATGAGTTGTGGGAAGCACATTTTTATCTTTCTCAGTCTGAATTGGTCCCTCAGGAGATGAGGCATTGTGTTAGGAAGTACCTGAATGCTCTAGTTGCTTCCCGAGCAGGCGGAGCCGGATGATCTCATGATCATGGCCGGGACGAAGATGACAATGAGGACGAGCAGATGGAAGGCAAAGAAGAGGCCTAGTCTGAGGAGGAAGCCAATCCTTAATGGATGGGATACGACATGACCGGCACTACAGGAGGATCATCATCTGCTCAGTGGGAGCAGTTCACGAGCCACTTCGATGCTTGCCTGGACTCTAGATTCTGCGTCGTGGGTACTGAGCTCCGAAACATGACGACAAGATTAGACAAGCAATCTCGCCAGATCAACATGTAGCACGCGTAGTGGGAGGCACACAAGAAGATGATGTAGGAGTAGAATAGGCTCCTACAAGAGATGCAAAAACAGTGGTCAGCCTGTAACTTCGGCGGCCCACCTTCCTACCCACCTCTTAACACAGCGAGACTTTGTCTCACTGTTGAGATATATTTACTGCTTTCTTTTTTCTTTTGTGTGAGTGTGTGTTTGGCTAATCTTCTTGTTTTCTTGCTCTTAGTTTTTTCCTTTCAAGCTTTCTTTGCTTTGTTCAGCATCGAATGCAACACCACATGGATGTATTCTTTAACCTACTCTCTATTTCTTTACTCTTTGCAATGTGAACATTGCCTTATTGTTATGAAGGGGGAGGGGTGTCTTATTTATGCATGCATTCGGTCATGTTTTTAGTAATGTATTATGTCGTTTTCACTCAAATTTGATTGCTCTTGAGAAAACTAGGACCTAATGTATGTTGATCAAAATTCAGTCATAGCATGTATTTGTGATGAGACGTGATATGAAGTCACTTAGTTATATTGTCTTCAGTCTTGTTGTGGAACTTAGTTGATTGTAGAAGTATGGGGAACACATGAGTGGATTCTAAATCTTAGTAGAATATAGTGATGATGATGTATATTAGCATGAATTGATCGATCTTTAGTTGTTATTTGTTTGTAACAACTATCATATGTCTATGCTTAAAATCGGGGAAAACATGTCGAGAGGTCTTTACTCTTTTGGGAACCATGAGCACGGGAAATCACATGAGGACACATTAGGGAACCCCTAATTGTTCACACTTCATGACAAATGACCATCTAACTTGACTTGTTTTAGCACCCTTTAAAATTCATCTTGGGCATAAGGAGAATATAAAGGATTATACCCCGCTCCCTTTAACAAAGTCACCCTTGTATAAAAGAGATGGGTGTGGGAAACCACACCGGGAAACCCGAGCACTTCAGAGTATGTACCCAGTGAACATTGTCCTTAAAAATTCTCCATATAAAAAGGAAAAGAAAGAAAAAAAAATATTTATGTGATGAATAAAAACTCTAACCAGTTACATAATCTCAAATTGTGTCGGTTGTATTATTTGTTTTAATTTTTTTCAAATTGATTATTATCCGGTTAAGTGGGCTACTTACATCTATGATCTCTAAGTGACATGACATGATGATAGATAGGTTAACTTCGCGGATGATTTAAAATCTCATCGTATGATGAATGTTGCGTTAGATTTTCATCCTTAGATATTCAAGATTAAGTTATGCTTAAGGACACGCAACGTTTTGTGCGTGGAGGGGTTGTTTAGCCTATTTTTTGTCTCGTAGACTCATGTTTTCATCATGATAACTCTCGTATTTTCTCCGTGTTTTGTGATATTTTGGGCTCGAATGACCTGTTGTTTTGACTTGCAGGATCATAGGCCCATAGACACAATTTATGGAGTCCAGACGTGAAAATACTGGAGAAATAACGAGAGAAGAAAACGAGAGATACAAGCACCAGGGTCAGCGGCCGCGTACCTTAGAAGACCGCTGACAGGGACCCTCAACAAAACAGACAGCGCTAGGCAGAGAAGGACAACGAGCCATGGTTAACGACCAGTGACTTGTCAGCGTCCGCTGGCCCCAACAAGTGTGGCACGTGATGACTTAATGGTCTTATGCAATGCGTGAAACCGACCTAGTCAGCGGTTTACGACCCCTACGCGACCGCTGACTTCAACGCTCTTAATATATTAGTTATAGATATCTCAGATTTGTTTATAGTGTTTAGGTTTTATTTGGTTATGTGTCAACAACGAGACAAGTTGTCCTGCTAAGCCTTCCTTGTAATTCGACTTTGGGTTGACTTACTATTGTGTAACGATCTCATTATATTGCGAGCGACTTGAGTAATTTTAGTCGAAACACTACGGTTCAATTATGATCATGAAGTAATGTAATCGTGAACCGACAATTCCAATATTTTTGAACCGTAATCATAAAAGTTAACATCTCTATTTTTTAAAAATAAATATATCAAAAAGGTGTTTCTTATACCTCGGAAAAATATATTAATATTAGAATATTACTCTCTCATCAACAAAAATTTGCACATTTTTATATATTACTTCATCCACGAAAAACTTGTACACTTCTATTTTTAATAATAATAGTCACATTTTGGACCCACCATTAATTTTTAATCACTTACAGTACATGTTTAAGTATAAATATCATTACACTCATAACATGTTTATTGGAATACAAAACCCATAATTTTTTTTTTTTAAATCAATCTACTTTTTATGTTATTTTTTATTGTATAATTCTTTTTTGTGTGGGATCATTTTCCTACGAGGAAATGAGAAAAATTAAAAAATGGATTGTTGGTTATGCCTAGATCATAGATAAATGAAAATTTTATTGATAAGACCTTTTTAAATGTAGTCGATATTTTATTATAAATAATTCTTGAGAATAATGATTTTTTCACTTTTTTATGGGTAAAGAAAATATATTAATTGATCTCAAAGAATATTTAAATCCAGTTTCCGACGGAGTATGGGTGAGTGTCGTCAAAGAATTTGTCCTTTGCTTGGGAATGATAGGTGGAAATGGCTACTAATAAGCCATAATCAGAGGTGCAACTAAGGATAAGGGTTTAAGAGAGGCTTTCATCTAATTAGTAGTTGATGAAACAATTTAAGACGATAATCATTAGTTGGATACAGAGGTGAGAGGATCATTAGACACTCGACAAAGACACGATCCAGACTTATAATATTACACAACAGTAGGAACTTTCCACAATAGGTTGAATTCAAATTCTCTAAAATCAAATACTCCGTTCCTCTTATTATTATTGAACTTATTTGATCAAAATTATAAGTGTTTGATTGATTTTTTGGTCAAAATAATTGGATTGTTTCGCTCATGTATCTTTCAAAATGAGAAAAGGTCTCTGAGAGTTGTTTCCTGAATCCGAAAAAATATTTAGATTTTCTCAATAACTATAGCATATCTGAATCTAATTGGGATTTGCAGTTGTGGAGGAATTGGATCAGGAAAAGAGAGATTCTAGTTGTAAGATATCGAATGAAACCGTCGCTCGAATTAATATCTTGTTCAAATAAAAAATATCAAATATTTGAAATTTCTTTTTTTATATTATATGAATGATCATATCCGCAAGGATCATGATTGAGAATTATTTTATCGTCTTTCTCCGAAAAACATGTAAAATAGAAGCAACCTGAATTCGAGGATAACATAACATATCTTGTGTCACTGGTGCATTAGTTGTTAAATTCTTTTTTTCCTTTATTACATATATATAATATGACATATATTATCAGTTATAAGGAGATAGAAAAGAAAATTAAGGCAGTGTTTTGAAAATCGAAACGGATCGACCGGTTCGATCGGCTTAACCGCGAACCGGCTAAGTAACCGATCTGAGCCAGAATTAAATTATTAAACTTAATATTGATAAATTTTATAATCATCTAAGCTAGATAAACGATTTATGCATTGGAATTAAATTATTAAACTTAACATAGTACTCCCTCCATCCCGATTAAGATAAGACGTTACTTTTGGGCACAAGATTTTACGAGAGTTGAAAAGCAGTGTAAAGTAGTGATATGAATATATATATTATTTAAATTTATGTGCGTAAATAAGTGTACTAAAAGGGAAATACCTCAATTTAGGTGGGACGATCCAAAAAGAAATACGTCTGATCTTAGTTGGAACGGAGGGAGTATTATATTTGTTTTATATAAATATTTAAAACTCTAACTACTATTATTTTTATTTGATTTAAAAAACTATTAATATTATAATTATTAAACTTTAAAATTATTATAAAAATACATTAATAATTTTCATTTGATTTTATACTATATTTTCTCACATAAAATTTTAAAATATTATCTTTTCGTATATATATATATTTGTTAAAAATATTAATAATTAATAACTATTAGTTCATGAAATGTAAAAAAATTGTAAAATTAAATTTCATTTTTATACAAATTTTATTTAAATATTCATATCCATATATTTTGAAATATAATACTTCCTCCGTCCCGACTAAGTTGAGGCATTTCTTTTGGGCACGGTAATTAAGGAAAACGCCCCAACTTAGTTGGGACGGCCCAAAATGGTATACGCCCCAACTTAGTTAGGACGGAGGTAGTAGTATATATATATATATTGAAATTTTATTTAAATATTCATATATATATATATATATATTACGGGTCATCCGTTTTTTTTGAAACGGTTCAACCAATTCAACCTGTGACCCAATGACCCTTTTATGAGACCGGTTCTATGACCGATCCGATTTTCAAAACATTGAATTAAGGGGGACCGGTTCGATGACAATACGATCCATCCAATAAATACCCGCCCACTAAAAGGCAAGTATCGAGAAAAATGGTCAATTATGGAATCGGAGTCTTAGTGTACCATGTTGGAACACGAATGCCTATTTAAGTCCACTCACTTGTCCTAGCCCTCGTATATATATATAGAGAGAGAGAGAACATTTAATTTCACTTGATATATCACTAACAATCAAGGCCAATATTAAGCAATATAAGATTGAAATTACACAAAATTAATGGGTAAGAAAACTAATAAATTATTGGGTATTGAAATAAACCACATTTTGATGAATGATGATAAGGTTATGAGCAGAAAAAAGTAACAAGACAGGGATGTCTAGGAATATGTATGCAACTTAGAACGGCCTAGGGCCGCCGGGCCGGAGGTCGATTTCTTGTGTCCAAGTGGATCTATCTTGAACATGCAATTGCCAGTAAGTTTGTGCCAGCACATCTGGGTCCATCAAACAATTTCCCCCTCCGGTATCAACTCCGGTCGAAGCCGATGATGCTGACGCCCATCTTTGCTGCGAGGTTGATGCCACTGATCCCCTGCAAACATTTCATCATATTAGTATATTTAAAAAAAAAATAGTACTTAGATTAAATTCTGATTTAATAGTTTAGTGGCAAATTTAAATCTGAGACCTTTCCACTCATGAATAAGCAATAATTATTTTCTGGCTAGACCAACACATATGAAACTCGTATTATCTTTTTAGAGTATGTTAGGATGAATAAATAATATATATAAGTTCGATCCCTTATTTCGTGAATTAATTTTTTAGGTGCCAGCTGCTGCTGTAGCTGTATCAATCATGGATATCGTCAACATAACAATAGATGAAAATAGTGAATGGCTTGATCTATTAATAGAGCACATGCCTAGTGTTTATCCAATATGTTGCGTCTTATCTAAAAAATTAAAGAAAAAATAAGAATTAAAAGAAATAATATGTGGGTCGGTAGTTCATGAAAAGGGCAAAAGTAAAAGAGGTATCGAACATTCCATACAGCAAGAACTTGATAGCTGGTAACTGGCCATATATTGCATATCTAGAAAGTAAACAGGATTATTTAAAAAAATTATGTAATTTGCATCGATGATAACAATAAAATGCGGATGAAGAAAAAAATTAATTAGTGAGAAATTTAAAATATTTTTTCTATAGAAAATAACAAATTGATTCGGTGGTGGACAATTAAATATCTCATTTTAGTTAATGCAG
This sequence comes from Leonotis leonurus, assembly GCA_026898415.1. Lineage (NCBI taxonomy): Eukaryota > Viridiplantae > Streptophyta > Magnoliopsida > Lamiales > Lamiaceae > Leonotis > Leonotis leonurus. Next base: position 127,559 of record JAPKLX010000390.1, on the reverse strand, counting down.
TATTCATAGTAAAATTATAAATTAATATAGTATAGTTAATCAAATTCATACATTTTAACAAAATTATTTACCATAACTCTTCATAATTAATCTTGAAAAGCATTATTACTATATAATAAAAATGATATTAAACATTGTTATTCTGAAGAATAAAATCTCAATATTAGACAAAACTAAATTAAATAATATAGAATTAAAAATCAAGGGCAAAACATTATGGTAAAAAATAAAATTAAAGGAGTGTGTGTGTTGGCCTAATAATAATTTAATGATAATGTAATCTAATTTTTTTATAAAAATAAAATTAACACCTAAAGGAAGACAATATAAGAGACTCATTAGGAAACACGAGTATAAAAAAAAGAAGCTTGCGTGTGTTGACCTAATGGTAGTGAAGTTAATGTTCAAGACTTAGATTTCAGGTTCGAGTATTTCATGACGCGGTTATGTAATTTAATGGTAATGTAATCCAATTTTTTTCCTTAAAAAGTAGGGCCCACAAACCTTGGTGCAGGTGCGCCGATTACACCGTCGATGATGACATGAGCTACATGTATTCCCATTGTTTGGAACTCCCGAGCCAAGCATTGCGATAACGCCCTCATTGCAAATTTCCCACAACCTATTTATATGTAGTAGCATCGATCACACCATTTCAGTAAACACATACTAACCAAAATGAAATCAAATGATTATAAATATACCATTTCTATTGATCAATTATTGAAAATCCGATCACGTACATAAATCGGGGTATCCGGCGACGCCGTTAAGCGAAGCGGCGCAACCGGTGAAGAGGATAGTCCCTCTCCCTCTTTCCACCATCCCGGGAATCACCTGCAAATGATAATCATTCTAGCACTACATCAATGGCAACATCAACACATATAAGAATAGTTATAAAATAGGTAGGCAGAACCTGTTGAGCACAATGGAAGGCGCCCACCGAGGAGACAGCGATGGATTTCTCGAAGTTTTCAAGGCGGATGTCAACGAAGCCGGTGGGGGCCCACGACACTGGGTAGTAGGCGTTGTAGACGAGGACCTCGACGAATCCCAAGGACAGCACGCCCTCGAATGCCTCCTTGATGCTGCGAGACTCGGAGCAGTCGATCCGGATCGCAAACACTTGCGCCTTCTCCTCCCTTGCTATCTCGTCCGCGAACCTCGACAGCCTGCCAAGGTCGCGGGCGAGGATTGCGACGGTGTAGCCCTCGTGGGCGAACTTGCGGGCGATAGAGCGCCCGAGCTTCGCCCCGACGCCGACTATTGCGGCGATGCCTCTCGGCGAGGCTGAGCTAGCCATGCTTCGCATCTTGGAAGTGGCGTCGACACCGTATCTCTCTCTATATATAATATTTATAGAGAGAGGGAAAGAATGGAATCTAGAGTGAATGAAGCCAAACCCGCCGAAGGAATTGAGAATAGTTTAAGCTTTAATGTAATATATTAAGATTGTTGTGATCAAATATCAAGGTGCGTGGGAATTTGGAGGTGGTGATGCATCTTTCGACGTAACACTTTCTCGTCTTTTGTTTTTTTTCTCTTTTGCTGCGAATGATTGCTTTGCAGCGGGTATTAATTCTTTACTGGTGATGATGATTGATCAATAATAGACTTTTGTCCTTGCTCCTTTCTTTACTTGTGTATCTAATTCAACCCCAACCCCAACCCCCGCCCCACACACACCACCCTACATCTCTCTCGAAGCTTCTCATGGTGTCTACATAGAAAGCGACACCAGCTTTATACGTTGGGTATTCCTGCCGTTATTATCCCCTGCTAATTCTTCTCCCAATCTCTTGTAATGCCCCGCTATTCTTAACCCTGATTTAATTCAAGGTTCTCGGATTAGACGTTCTCGTATTCAATTAGTAAACCGAGATTCTAAGGAATAATTCATAAGTAACCTAGTGTGATACAAAAACTTGCACGGGTTAGAGTTAATTAAAGCAAACTCAAATTGATATTTTCAATGTCTTATAGATATTTATATCAATTACTACAATGTAAAGTTATTAGAACTTGTACGAATGATAAATTCTTCTCAAATAGTTGAACTCAAGTAGTGATTTATGATATTTAATAGTGATATTTGAAGGAAATCATGAATGGAATTATGATTTTCAGAAAAGTCACCATTTAGAGAGGTGAATACTATTTAATAAGACTAAATATAGCAAATTAGTATAGTCAATGAGAGCCTTAATATAAGTCTATAAATTTAAGATGTTTATTAATAGTGATTATGGTGTTAGTAGGATCAAACACCCTAATTAGTAGAAATTTATAAGGGATATGAGTAAATTAATGGAAAGTGATAGTACAGACTTGCTGTTCTCTTTTGCTGTACTCTAATAGAACGTCCCCAAAACTGCCACATTAGCTTTAGGACTATACAAATTTTGTATAAACATAAGAAGAGAAAGGTCCATACAATAAGACAAAGAAATTTCATAAACAAATCTTGAGGAAAGAGAAGAAGAGATTTAAAGCTGAAATGGCCAGCCTAAAACGTTGCAGAATTAGTATGAGAAGAGCTACAAGGGAGAAACTATTACAGTAAAGCAATACAAAGAAAGGAAAAGTAAGCTACTGCTGCAGCAAGTGAGCACAGCAATTGAGCAGAGAACATGTGGGAAGAACTCAGGTTGTCTTTTCCTGCCACTGTATCATGTCATGCTGTCACCACCTTTCTAATCTAGAACATAAAGCAAATTGGTTGTAGGAGTCTTATCGATAGGAAGAGCATTGTGCTTTCCCATTTTGCTGTCTACTGTACAGTAAATAAACAACCAAAAGTCAAAGAATTCAGAGATACACAGTAGTTATGTATTAATAGATGGATACATAAACTTTAAGCTATAGCTTATAGCTGGATAAAAGTTGTAGACAAGACTGGAAGAAATCTTTCAAAGATATTTAAATGAGAACACTCAAGTGCCCTCATAAATATCTGTACATATAGAACACATTACCTATACTCAGAACTCTTAGCAAATGCCTCTATTTATATGCCCTAACCAACCAGCAAAAATACAACTCTAAACACTTACAAGTCAGTCCTAACACTCAGAAATCTAAGAGAAAACTTAAGGAAGAAGCTCTGCCCAAGTGACATTCAACAAGAGGTTCAATACATCTCCAGACAAGAATGTGTTAGTTCTCGAGGTATACAATTTCATACTTGCAGATTTTATACATTTAGTATTATAGTTTAAAACATCTTCTACGCTCAACAAATTCCAGAAATTAAGAAACACATGTTATGTTCTATTTTCTGTAGTAACTTTAGAAAATGTTAAAAGTTAGAACTCAAGATATGAGTTAAACATAGCAACTTTCAGATTCATTAATTAAGGTTAAAAGCTTCTAAAACTCTAATGTTCTAAAGTAAGCAAACTTTAAACTTGAACGACACAATCCAGGACATGAGTTTTTTTTTACTTAGAAACATTCTCCAGAATTTAAGAAGCTTAAAAGCTCCGGACCACCAAACTTCAAAGACTTAGAAGCTTCTAGCATGCTCACAAATGGTGCAAATCAGAAACGAAGAAACCAAACCTTACTCTTAAATAAATACATATTTCCATATGAATAATTCTAGAGCAGAATATCAAAAGTTTAACCTTGGCATAATATTGAATTTAGACTACAAGTTCAAAAGAAATTAGAAGCTTCAGATCCCACAACGGAAACTTAGAACCATTCTACATACAGAAATCATGATCAACTGCATATATAGCATTTCTTATCAAAACTCATGAGAAAAATCAGTTAGATGCCTTTGAACAAATAGGAGTTGTTTCCCCAGAACATAAGAGACTGAAAAGTCATTTTATAATTCTGACTTCTTTTAAAAGAATCGAAGCATACATATGCCAGATAGATTAAATCATAGAAATTTTCATGAAGCTCAAATAAAGAGAAAAAAAGGACTCCTTGATAAGAGGATAACAAACAGACTTAGTTTAGATTACAGTAGACCCCATCCCCAGCTCCAAACCAGAAATCAGACCCCAAACCATCTAGTTTTCAAACCAGAATTTTAACCCAATCAGAGCATATACATGGATTTAACACTGAACAAAAATAAAGAACTCAGATTCAAATTTAGCTAGAGGTTATACCCAGGAATTCAGATTTATTAAAAAAAAAGAACAAAAAGAAAAGGGAGTCAGTAGTCTCAAAAATGCAGAAAGCAGTTCTAATGATAATGAAATGGTCCGCCAAGAACTCATGTACCCAAAATCCCATTTCAGTCAACTATCAGGGAGTTTAGAAACTAAAGATATGAATAACATCTTAGGCAAATGCAATAAATATATATATATATATATATATATATATATATTTACCCAACTATGAACCCTCCCAATCGGAAGTTTAGAGAGGCGACGACTGCAGGCGCGACGACAGGAATTTTGAGAGCCTTAGTTCTCTTAACCGTAAATCTGATGAGGAAGCGAAAGTTTTTATGAAAGTATTAGAAATCTAAAATTTTAATTTTAGAAAGATATATCAGAAAGAAAATGATATTAAATCAGAAATTTAGTGCAGAAACAAAAAAATATAAAATAAGAGAATCATAATTTAGGTTCTACCTTTAAGAGAGAGAGAGCCGGTGAGTTCTACCGTCCAGTAGAAGAAAGGCCGAGAGTAGAGAGGCTGCGAATTCTAAGAGATTTGAGATTTGAAAACTGAAATTTATAAATTTCAAAACTAGAGAAAGATAAGACTTTTACTTTTGGAAGAACAACTCCGGCGAGATTCGTCGTTCAGGCAAGAGAAGCCTTGAACTAGGGAGGTTCCAGCTTCCTGTAGTGAAGAGAACAGAGGGAGGTGACGAGAGTCGTTGCTTCTGTTCAGACCCGAGGGTTAGCCGGCGAACTTTTCGCCATAAATCTGAGGAAGAATTGAGTGTTTTTTTTTTTGAGGTATTAGAATCTGAAACTGAAAATTTTAGAATCTATAAAATTTGAAATTGAATGAGACTAGAGTAAAGATCAGATTTTTACCTGAGATGATGATGTGCTCCGGGGAGCTTTCCAACCGAAAGCAGCCGCGAGATCGAGAGTAGAGAGAAATCCGAGGGTTGAGTTGAGAGGAGATGGCGATAGCCGCTGCTGCATTTCATCTGAGAGCGGGCCGACAGGGATAGAGCGGAGGAGGCGGCGAGATAGAGAGAAATAGACGGAGAGAGACGGTTGGAGAGAGGCATAGAACGGCGAGATTGAGAGAAGAGAGTTGATTGTGTGTTTGTCGTGTAAACAGAGGGAGGAGAGGAAGAAATAGAAGAGAGAAAGGGAAGAAGGAAGAGGAGGAGGAGGAAGATGGGGAGGAGAGGAGTAGGCGTGCTGCAGTGTTGAGAAAGGGGTAGGGTTTCTGTGATTCTAAGTCTAGATTCAAGACTTGAACCATCTAGATACAAATTTGTGTTGGGCCAGTTAATAAAAGGTGAATGGGCTAAAATAATTAAAATACATGGGCCGAGTTATTTATAACGTTGGGCCGAAGAATTTATTAACGGGCCAATTATAAATTCGGTTGGGCTCCAAGAAATGGAAAGATGGTTGGGCTTAAGTAGAATGATTCATGGGCCGGGTATGGGCCGGGTATTGGGGCTGATTTAACAATCGAACGGGCCGAAGTTAAAAGATTTAATTGGGCAAACCAAACTAAATCTCTGGGCCTATGATTAATTGGACTGGATTATAGCTAATAAAACATATGGGCTCAAGTTAGATTATTAACGGACCGAATTTATTAAATCTGATGGGCCGAAATTTCATAGTTCACTGGGCCAAATTTTTAATTAAATCAGATATGGGCCTAACTATTTAATTCTAGTGGGTTCATTAAATTGGTCAATGGGTTAAGAACTAATTAATTAGTCCTAGATGGGTTAATTAGCTTTTTAATAGATCAAGACTTAAATTAAGTGGGCTAAGTCTAAGAATGAAATCTTAAAGCTAAATTAGAAATCCTAGTTAATTAATTAGAAATTAATTTATTAAATTAGAAGTTAATAGACTTATTGGAATTTAATCATAAGAAATGATTAAATTATAAATCATACTTAGAGTATGATAATTAAGATTTAATTAGCCTAATTAGAAATTATTTATTTTGATTCAAAGATCAAGATATTAATTTAGAAATATCTTAATTTATTTTACCAAAGAATTTATTATTTGGGTATAGTAGATTCCCAAACTATAGATTGATTAGAAATCCTCAAACGACACCTCTAGAGATATAACTCCTAGACTTGTATGATCGTCAAGCTAAAGGACCGAGAATAATTCTCAAAATAGCTAAGGATAATACTCCCTTACACCTAGAAGTATTAGATATACTTAATAAAAGTAATCTCACGCGAGATTTATTTTAAGGTTTCGACGAGAGGTCGGTTCCGCAGCTCGAGAACGAAGCAATCATCAATCAAGACTATTCAAGTAGGCTTTCTTATACAACTAAAATTATGTGTGTTTTATCAGTTATTATTTCGTTTCAAAAAGATTTTGAACTGAAATTTATATGAAGTATTGTCTTGAAATAAAATGTTTATGATTTTCGTATGATACCTTTCTGCTCAGTGAAGTTAAAAGAATCGAATTCGGGTCCTGGTGGGATAACTATCCTACTAGGACTAGTGTACACAAAGTAACCGTGAGTCATCGAGCGGATTAGCCGGTTAAAGTGACCGTGAGTCATCAAGCGGGTTGGCCGGTCAAGGTGTTCGTGGAAGGTGGCCACCTTCCCGACACAAAGAAGAAGAAGTTACATATATGGTAGATTACTAAAGAACTTAGACTGATCAGTCGAACTCAGGATTTTTCAAGAAAATGATTTTAGTGAACATAGGTTCTTTAGAGACAAAATCCCTATGTTTCACTTACAATGACATGACAATTATATATGTATGAGTGCGATTTTGGCATGTGTCTACTGAGTACAATTTGTACTCAGCCCTGCATGTATTTATAAATGTGTAGGTTGAGCGATGATGAAGGAGGAGTGCTACGTTCAGGCTTTTTGTCGATCTCTTATTAGTTGACTCTTGGGGGTTCTACGTGTCTTCACACATGTAGAGCTTTTAGCGATCCAAGTAACTTTCCGCTGCTAGTATGAGATCGTTATGTAATAATCCTAAGACTCGAGTTTCTTTCATGATATGTTGCATGTATTGAGCATAAGACTCAATTCCTTTTCTTGCAAGTCATGTACAATGAATTATTCACCCAGTTATGAGATTGTCGTTCAGTTTCGTCCTTGTTCCATTACCCCATTTCTATCCCCGATTTCTTTAATCCTTTCCCAAGTCACGGTTTCCCCGACTTCGCTATCCATAGTGAAGTGCGGGCGTGACATCTCTAATCTGTAATATTTCACTAGTTCTAACTTTTCTCCAATTCATTCAATTTTACGTAAACATATGAATGCAAAATCAATGTAATTGCGTGCATCATTGATCTGGAAAGGAAAAGCAATTTAAACATTTGAGTAGAGAATTAGGAAATGGAATACTAAAATAGACGAAATTGTCTTATAGCTTAAGACAGAACTAATTAATGCAATTGGTTCTAGTGTTAGTTTAACAACACATTTAGAGGTCCGGAGATTACCACCATTTTATCGGTACACCGGGTTAACTAGTTTTATTGGCTTGGACCGGTTTCCTTAGGGCCAACTGATAAACCAAAATTGACTAAAATCAAAACTATTCGCAGTTAAACAGGCTGGTCTTGTCTGTTTTGAAAACATTGCATTAAATGCATGCCTTTGTGCTTCAAACGCTTTGCTACCGATGCACAAGTCCTTCATTTTTCTTAATATGTTTGTACTCCTCTCTTTCTTTCCATTTTCCTTTTACATGTTATTATTATACTTATAAAGACAAGACCTAGACTTTTAAGTCTTTTGATTTCTACATTTCTATTGTGTTGAAATCGAGTTTTCTTAGTGGTTTTTATCTTTTTTCCTTGTTGCATTTTACATGTCTTTCTCTTGGAGATCAAGATATATTGTGATGTTAATCAATCTGTTATCAAGATAAGGGAAGACTAAAATCAAGCTTGAGTGAGCAGATCGCCGATGCAGATCGAGATTACAAATGCAAATGGGGACTGCGGAATCAGATTGAGAGAAGAGATGTAGATCAAGACTACAGAGGCAGATCGAAAAGGAGATGAGCAAGATATAGGTTGAGAGCAAACTTAAGTACATCAAGCTTGGATACAGATCAAGGTTAAACTACGGATTAAAGTAAGGTTAGGTGCACAGTGTAATGCCCATACCTCATACCAGGTTAGCTGGCAGACCAGCAGACATACCTCAAAGCAGGTTTGCTGGCATACCAGCAGACCAGACCTCCAGACCAGGTTATGTATCTTCATAGCAGTTTGACTCAAGTGTGCTGCTCAGCAAACTCCAAGTGACCTGATGATGAAAGTGTGCTGGCAAGGTAACCTAATATGTGTCACGCAATGAACAGGCTGATAAGCAGAAAGATGGTCAACAACATGCTGATGCAAAACATAGTGATGATTAGTGAACTAATGAGCAGGGAGCCGGTGTGCAAGTAGAGTGTGGAGATGACTTGTGACAATGACCTGCTTGATCGACTGGGTGGAGATACGCTGCAAAATGATATGATGGACTCAACCTGCTGGGAATCACTTGCAAAATGTGTGCTGAAGTATGAAACTACCTTGCTACAATTCTTGGAGCAAAATAAATGGAAATTGAGAAAAATATGGAGTGAGCTTGGACGTGCTACATGGGCCAAATTAATAGGTGAGTTACAACCCACTATCTTAGTGGACTGTTTGGTAAGTTTTGGTTGTGTTTTCGAGTGTCGTTTCGTAGTATTTTAGTTAATTTTATTTAGTATTTCGTTCATTACTACGCCGAGTGTCGAATTTGTGTGTAGGTTGCTTGGTGTGGAAAAATGACACGAAATGCAGTCATGGAGATGAAATTTGGCGTCAGAAAGTGTAAAGGACGAGCCGAGACGAGACGATGATGTGAAGAAATGAAGCCGAGGAAACCGAACGGGACCTTGCTAGGAGTTACGGGCAGAAGATGAGAGGAGAAAAAACACGAGAGCAAGGTCATATGTGAATTTTTACGGCTTGTGCAACAATTTTGTTTTGGTCCGTTCTCCTTCATTACAACTCCGAATTTGGATCTGTTTGCAGCTACGAACTCCTATCGAGACGAGCTTTAAGACTGTATTTTCGAATTTTTCATATATTGTAGAAAGGGGGGTCCAACGCCCGCTAGGCCTGTGCAGCGGCTGGGATAGAAACTTGACCCTAGCGGCCGCTGGACCCTCCACGGCCTCTGGGTGTGATTTTTGACGCAAATTAGGCTATTTAAATCCCTAATTTGGGCGTTCTTTTTATCCCCTTTTCATATTTTCTCTCTTTAAGAACCCTGGAACACGTTTCTTAGTTGATTTAATTGTAATTTCGCATTGAGACGATGGATTGAGGGCGAGTTTGACGCTCAATCCAAGATTCTATCTTAGTTAGTTTTATTTAATTCTTATTTTTGATTGTTTAACGGATTGAATTGTCATTTTCTACCTAGAGTTTTAAAATTCTTAATCATTTATTGATTATTCTTGATTCGTGATTTAACTAGTGCTTATTTAATTGAGACGATTGACCATAATTTTTTATTATTTATTTCTTTGTTGAGATCAAGAGATAATTCCAATAGAGAACTAGGGTTAAATCATTAATAATACCAAATCGGAGACGTATAAATTATATTCGCTATTTATTTATAATTTTTCTATCGTGTGATTTGAATACGTAAGTTAGGATTGCGGCTTAATTATCGAATACGTAAGTTAGTAATTAAGAAACTATAGAGAATCATTGATTAATTGAGAATCGTTATTCTTAATTGAGGAATTCTTCTTAGGGTAATTTAATACGTGAGTCGTGGTAACTGTCTAATTAAGAATACGTAAGTTATTAGACTAACTAGTAAGAAGTCCTTAAAGAATGAACAATAGCATGAATTTAGGACCATAATTTAATTGATTTTAGACTTTCTTAACTCTAGGACTTTGAATCCGGAATCCCACCTTTTTATTGTTTTGTTTATTTATTTTGTTTCTTGTTTTTTCATGCTTATTATTGATTAGAATGTTTAATATTTAATTTTATTTGTTCTTGATAACATTTAGGATCTGAATCGCCCTGCTAAGCTTTCCGTTGACATTTGATGGGGGTTAACTTGCCACGTGCAATTGACCTCGTATATTTGCGAGAACCTAGGTTTACACAATTAAGATTTAATAAATTTGGCGCCGTTACAGGGGAAAACTTTAGGCATTTTTAATTTTGAGTGTTATTCGTGTTCATTCGTTATTTTCTATTTTCATGTTCAGTGTTTTTCTTATCGTATCGTTCATTCGTATTTTATTTTATTTATTTTCCTTTTGCTATTTAAACATTCTCTGCCGCAAGTTGCATTTGATTTGTTTATTGTAGTGGCAGGTTGAGTATGAAAAATAGGAATGACAAGCTTCGTAGCCAACCCAAGTGACTGAAGGAGGAGATGTCATGTCGAGCTTGAGATAATAAATGAGCATTTTGTTTACTTTATTTATGTTCTTTAATTATTTCCATTTTAGTACTTTCCTTTTTGAATAAATGAATAGTTAATTAATGATCTTAAATTGCAGGTGAGCACAGTATCCAACGCTCCTCATTCCCCACCATTCGACTACTATCATATCTGAGATCCGGCGTTTTGAGTTTTTCTCTTTTTCCTTTTTTTTTCTTTATTTTATTTTATATTTATTTTTTCGTTTTGATTCTTTTATTTCTTTCGTTGTAAGAGTAGGTACTAATCTAGGGAGTTACCGAGTTTCAAGCTTGTGCAGACTTGTGTCGTCATCAGGGAACTCCTCTTCTCTCTACCTTTTTCTTAGCTTACTACGAGGTCGTAGTTGTGTTTCCTTGTTATTTGTTTTTTTTTTGCCTCCCTGTCTTGATCGTATGCGTATTTTCTTGCTTGTTTAATTGTAAACGTGTTTGATGTAAGTCGTTTATTAGAATGTTAAGTCATGGTATGTTGTATGAATGATGATATGACTTAGATTGATTCGAGTTTTGATTATGCAATGTTGTTTGATTAGGCTTGTTTAGTGGAACATGTTGCATAGCTAGATAACTTGTGCTCAATCATGATTTGGATTATAAGTGATATTCCCTTGTCATTTACGTGTCTTATTCCCTCTATTTTCCAAAAAAAAATCTAGAGAATAAATTCTCGAAGAAAGAAAATAAAAAGTACATGTTGAATAAAAATGCTAGAAGAGCGTAATGAGTTGTCGAGTTAAGTTCGTGGGCTCTACTCTTATATTTTTTTATAATGAGTATGTGAAACCATATTGAGATACTCGATATGAACTATCAAAGTTTATACCCGTTGACGATTGCCCTTAAAACATTCTTGCTCGACTTCTTAAAATATTTTAAAGGGAATTTTATATGTCGATGCTAGGGAGATGTAAGATGTGTGTATATCGTGATTGAGTATTTGTTAGATGGCTTTGTTTAACTGGCAAAACTATGGTCTTAATTAAGTGACTAAGTTTGATTGAGAGTTGAGTCTAGTCTAAGTTTTCGTATTGAAGGTATGTATGGTTGTTGGGCTTACATGTTGATTTTCTACTCGACTCAATTGTGTTTGTGATCAGATTTTACTTGAGAACAACCAAATGGTTATGTGTTGGGGGGGGGGGGGGGGGGTGTTTGTTATGTTTTTGTCGTATTTTTACACGTGTTTTCGAGTCTCGTTTCATAGTATTTTAGTTAATTTTATTTAGTATTTTGTTTGTTATTACTTTGGATGTCGAATTTGTGTGTAGTTTAATTGGTGTGGAAAAATGGCGCGAAATGGTGTCATGGAGATGAATTTTGGTACGAGGAAGTGTAAAGGATGAGCCGAGACGAGTCGATGATGCAAAGAAATGAAGTCGAGGAAACTGGACGGGAGCTTGCTAGGAGTTGCGGGCTGTTGGGTCCCGGGAGAGCTGGTGTGGTGTATGGGGGGGGGGGGGGAATACACCACAATCCAGCAGGTTGAGATGCAGCTCGTTGTTTATTCCATAACAAATCGCTCGGTGTAGCAGATCGATCTTCTCTGATGTAAAGAGAGATCCAGCCTGCTCAAGTAAGTTCTCAACTCAGACAATCTATCCAAACACAGATCGTGTGCGGAAGCTGTGATATTTTGTTGGCTGCTCTTATACTTAGAAAATATATTTTGTTTATACCAAGTGTTCTTTAAGAGATTGATTCAAGATGCACAGCTCGCTTCTTTAGATAAGCTCACTGGTGAGTGATAAACAAATAATCAAAACAATTAAATGCAAATTATAAAAGAACACACAATATTTAACGTGGTTTGGGAAACCCCCTACGTCCATGATCGATCAAAATTAGATCAATGAATCCCTTAACCTTGGATCCCTCGCTTATTTATCCTCCTTGAGTACGAGCCAAAATTTACTTATTTATTCTCGTTGAGTACGAGATTACAACTCTCTTATTTAAACTCGTCGAGTACGAGATCTGGGTTCGGTTTTATAATCGTTCTTCCACCAAGCTTTTGGCTACGGAGGAAACTAGAACTATTGAATTTGAAGACTCAAATCTAATATAAGTTATAGCGGGTTGATCTTCAGAATAATGGTGATTTCTCTCTAATTTACAACACTCAAGGGTGTATATAATCTATATCTAGTGTTGAATGAATCAATGGAAAATTGGAGAGAATCTTGTGGCTTGAAGCTTTTTCTAGCAATATCACGAACACGAACCAACACCATTTCTGAACAAAGCTTGAAGTATATATAGTCATATTTGAATTATAGCCGTTGGAAGTCTTTGCAGCTTTTGCAGTAAGCATTAAATGCTCTTTTGACTGTTGGTTGCTAACTGTACTTCTAGCCGTTGGAGTTTGTCCTACGTGGATGTTGACGTGGCATAGGACAGGTAGGCTTATCAATTTAGGTAGATTCTAGCTTCCTCCAACTGGGATGAGCAGCTTGTTTGGACTACATATGAACAGGTGGATTATAACAATCAGTAGGTGAATAAAATTTATCCAGTAAACTTTGAGCTGACTCCCCATGAGCAACAGATCGATCTGCTATCAATTTGTTCGATCGATTTGTTATGCACAGATCATTTTTCTTGTTCCTTCTCGCAAAACTAGCTGTCCATCTCGCTATGCAGCTTGTTTGTGCATTTGCTGATTGATCTGTTAGACACAGATCGTTTGTAACGAGTTGTTCCTTGTATATCTTCTTATGCAGCTTGGTGTCAACCTGTTTGATACAAGGTTGATTCTATGCTTCTTGGTCTTCTTATGGACCTGTCCGTCAATCAAACGATATGTCCTCGATCTAACGATCTGTCCTCAATCTAACGATCTGTCCTCGATCATACGATATGTTCTTGATCAAACGATCTATCCTTGGTAAGTATGCTGACCTCCTGTGCGATAACATAGATGTTATAAAAACTAAGTCTAGCTAGATTAGGTTAGTCTTATAAACAGATCGTTACATCAATCTGTTCTCACATTTTGACTTAACCTTCTACATAACAAGGTCGATATTTATAGCACAGATTGTTAATTTAATCTGGCCTTACAGGTTGATCTCCCTTCTAATAGATAAACAAAATAAGATCAAGCTCTATGACACAGGTTGTTAACTCAACCTGATCTTACAAGTTAGCTGATCTACTATTAAGAACACAGATGGTTCCTATGGACACGATCTGTCTTTCATCGATCTGTCCTCACACTTAACCATCTGTTGTCTATCTAATCTTGATACAAGCAGAGCATAAATGCCTAAGCATCAATATACATTAAAGCATCAATATTAAAGTTTCGCATTATGGTTTCGCATCATCAAAATATATAAATAATGATTTTCACAATCATCAAAAAGGTTCCCAACACGGGCAGAAGACGAGTGGAGAAAAAACGAGAGAGCAAGGTCATATGCGAAATTCTTACGTCTTGCGCAACAATTTTGTTTTGGTCCGTTCTCCTTCGTTACAACTCTGAATTTGGATCCGTTTGCAGCTACGGACTCCTACTGACACGAGCATTAAGTTTGTATTATTGAATTTTTCGTATAATTCAGAAAGGGGGGGGGGTCCAGCACCCGCTGGGCCTGTGCAGTTGGGATAGAAACTCGACCCCAGCGGCCATTGGACCCTCCGCGGCCGCTAGGCTTGATTTTTTGACGAACATTAGGCTATTTAAATCCATATTTTTGGCGTTATTTTTATCTCCCCTTTCATATTTTCTCTATTTAAGAACCCTTGAACACGTTTTTTAGTTGATTTGATTGTAATTTCGCATCGGGACGACGAATCGAGGGCGAGTTTGACACTCAATCAAAGATTCTATCTCAGTAAGTTTTTTTTTAATTCTTATATTTGATTGTTTTTTGGATTAAATTGTCATTATGCACCTAGGTTTTTGAAATTCTTGATCATTTATTGATTGTTCTTGATTCATGCTTCGTGATTTAACTTGTCTTTATTTAATTCAGACGATTGACCACTATTTTTAATTATATGTTTATTGGTTGAGAACGAGAGATAATTCCAATAGAGAACCAGAGTTAAATCATTAATAATTCGAAATCGGAGATATTCGCTATTTATTTGTGATTTTACTATCATGTGATTCGAATACGTAAGTTAGAATTGCGGCTAAATTGTCGAATATGTAACTTAGTAATTAAACAACTATAGGGAATCATTGATTAATTGTGAATCGTTGTTCTTAATGGAGGAATTCTTATTAGGGTAATCTAATACATTAGTCGTGATTAATGTCTAATTAAGAATACGTAAGTTATTAATTAGACTAACTATTAAGAAGTCCTTAATAAAAGAACAATAACATTAATTTAAGAGCATGATTTAATTGATTTTTAACTTTCTTAACTCTAGGCCATTGAATCTGGAATCCCACCTTTTTATTGTTTTGTTTATTTATTTTATTTCTTATTTTCTCATGCTTATTCTTGATTAGAGTGTTTAGAATTTCTATTTATGTGTTATTGATAACACTTAGGATTAGAATCGCTCTGCTATGCTTTCCGTTGAAATTCGACTAGGGTTAACTTGCCACGTGCAATTGACCTTATATATTTGCGAGAACCTAAGTTTACACAATTTAGGTCTAAAAAATTTGACGCCATTTCTGGGGAAAGCTTTAGGCATTTTGGATTTTGAGTGTTATTCGTGTTTTATTCTTGTATTTCCTTCGACTTCTCCTCATTCCTCACCATCCGACTTCTATTATATCTGAGATCCGACGTTTTAAGTCTTTCTATTTTTCCTTTTTTCTTTCTTTATTTTATTTTATATTTATTTTTTCGGTTTTATTCTTTTATTTCTTTCGTTGTGAGAGCATGTATCAATCTAGGGAGTTACCGGCTTTCATGCTTGTGTCAGCTTGTGTCGCCATCAGGGAACTCCTCTTCTCTCTACCTTTTTTCTTAGCTTACTATGAGGGCGTAGTAAGATTTAAGTGGAGGGAGGGGGGGGGGTGGGGTGGGGTGAACTTGCTTGTGTTTCCTTGTTATTTTATTTTTTTGTCTTCCTATCTTGATCGTATGCGTGTTTTCTTGCTTGTATAAATGATGAAAGTCTTGGTATGTTGTATGAATGATTATAGGACTCAGATTGATTCGAGTTTTGATTTCCCTATGTTGTTTGATTAGGCTTGTTTAGTGGAGCATGTTGCATAGCTAGATAACTTGTTTTCAATCATGATTTGGAATATGAGTGATACTCCTTTGTCATTTACGTGTCTTATTCCCCTAGAGAAGAAATTCTGGAAGAAAGTTAAAAAAAATAAATGTTGAATAAAAACGCTAGAAGGGGGTAATGAGTTGTTGAGTTAAGTTTGTGGCCTCTACTTCTCTTATCTTTGATAATGAGTATGAGAAATCACATTGGGATACTCGATATGAACTATCGAAGTTTATACCCAATGACGATTGCCCTTAAAACGTTCTTCCTCGCCTTCTTAAAAGATTTTAAAGGGAATTTTACATGTCGATGCTAGGGGGATGTGAGATGTGTGTATATCGGTATTGTGTATTTGTTAGATGGCTTTATTTAATGGGCAACGCTACGGTCTTAATTAAGTGACTAAGTTTGATTGAGAGTTGAGTCTAGTCTAAGTTCTCGTATTGAAGGTATGTATGGATGTTGGGCTTACATGTTGACTTTCTACTCGATTCGAATGTGTTTTTGATTAGATTTTTGCTTGAGGACAAGCAAATGATTAAGTGTGGGGGGTGGGGTTTGTTTGGTATGTTTTTGTCGTGTTTCTACATGTGTTTCGAGTCTCGTTTCATAGTATTTAGTTAATTTTATTTAGTATTTTGTTAGTTATTACGTTTGGTGTCAAATTTTTGTGTAGGTTGTTTGGTGTGAAAAAATGGCGCGAAATGCAGTCGTGGAGAGGAAGTTTGGCACGGGAAAGCGTTAAAGACTAGCTGCAACGAGCCGATGATGCAAAGAAATGAAGCCGAGGAAACTGCACGGGAGCTTTTTAGGAGTTACGAGCATAAGACGTGTTAGGAACCTTTTTGATGTTGCCAATACCATTATCTTTGTTTTTATGACGCTAGCGAAACCATTATTATGTTGGTTTTGATGATGCTCGCGAAACCTTTATTATGTTAAGATATTTGATTCATTCTATTTCAGTATTCTGTACTATGTGATGTCTAAGATTTAAGTTTGTCTAGTATAGTTAGACTTTACAGAAGATTAAATGTAAAAGGACCAGATAGATAAAAGACATATCATGTCCATAGGTAATCTTCTGTGTTACTTATAGCAGATGAGCTAACATTTAAAGACATGTTGATTGGGTGTTATTTGACTACTTATTTATGAGATATTTTGGTTGAATTTGATGTCTTTTTGAATGGAATCACTTATATTTGGATTAATTATGATCATGATGTATTTTTGTAGGCAAAAGGTGAATTTTGGTGATTAAGGATGATTTTTGGAAGAGTTTTGCAAGTTGGGATCGAGTTGAAGAATTGACAATCTGCCGAAAATTAGGGCGGTATGCCCATACCGCCTGGAAAGTACTGTAGCTGACGAAGGAAAGAGACAATTTTGAGATTTCTGTTGATTTTGGCGATGATTACTCTATTCCTACGAGATTAATTAGTATAATTCGGTTTCTAGTATTTTATTTAGTTATTAGACTTGAAAATATTATATTAGATGAGAAGTACTTAATATTTTCCTAGTAAATTAGGGTTGTTGATTTATTTCCTAGTTAAGAGGATATCTCTAGTACTATAAATAGGGAGTCTTATTATTTTTGAAACGCTAGAAAGAAAAGCAAGAAGTTTTGGAGAGGGGGCAGCCGCCCACCTTGGAAGTTTTCAATCGAAGTTCTTTTAATTCTCTCTACATGGTTGCTTCTTTAATTTATTTTATTTATTTAATTATGTTTTGTAGCTAATCTCTTTATTCCAACATCGATTAAGGAAGCCCGGACGCGATTATTCCGTGAGATCTAATTTGTTCTTCATCCTTTAATTCGTATGCAAGTATTTGTTGTTCTCTATTTTCTCTGTGATTTAATCGTTTTATTCATCTAGGTAGTGCGCAATATTTAGTTGAGTAGAATTGATTAATAGCCAATTGAATCGGCCATACGTAATCGTGGTTTAGATTTAATTAGTGGTAAATTGACTTTCTAGTCAAGGGAATAACAATCTTAATTCGATAATCCCGCGTCAGAGTTTGTTGGTTTTGAATCGGGTCTCTCTAGTTCTTAATGCTGTCGGCTCATTAAATCTATAGAGCGTCTCTTACGGTTGTCAGTCGATTAGGGAAATAGTTAGTGAAGCGTCTTCCTAATTATCAAGAAGCTATGGAGAGATGAGATCGCGTCAGAAGCGTCTTCGGTGATCATAACCGGTTTATTTGCATGAATTATTGTTATTTTTGCATCGAGGATCGAAATATCAAGTCTAGGTGGAATTAATTGATTGTTGGGATACTTCTCATTTATTTGTCATCTTTGTTAGTTTTATTAATTTATTGAAAAACCCAAAAATATATTTTCTATTTATTGTTTATTATTTTCGTAGTTCTAGTTAATTCCAATTTTTCGTGAGTAACCTTGCAGGTCGAAGTTATAGGAAAATTCTCGCCGATCCCTTGGGAGACGATCTTGCTTACTACTGTCTGCGCAGTAAGGGCATACTGGCTGTCTGTCAGCCGAATTATTTTTGGTGAATAACGACGCACCACATGTTAATAAATAAAATAATCTAGTCTATAGAGCTTGATCTTATTTAATTCATGTACTAGAGCACATGATCAATCTGTAAGGACAGATCATGAGTCACGATCTGTTTCATAAGATCATGCTATTAAGTAATAGGCTAAGTCAAAATGTAAAAACAGAATGTAAGTAACAATCTATCTATAGGACTTATTCTGTAAGTAACAATCTATCTATAGGACTTATTCTATGATATGTCTTAGAATAGACTTAGGAGCATCATAGAACATAAACATGAATGAAGAAAATATATGATCAACACAGAGCATGGTGATGCAATATAGCTCACTATAAGAGATCATGATCTACAGTAAGATCTATCAATAAAATATCAACCTACGCTTTAAGTATTAGTCTATATACAAATCATAATGTAAAGGGAAGTATCAAGGATGTTCAATCTTCAGACATAACCTAACACGAGTTGCTCAGCACAGATTGGAGAAAGCTAGAGATCTGCCAAAATGGATCGAAGTTGACATGTCCATGCCACGTCAGACGACACCTCGGATTACATGTAGGACACACTCCCACGGATAGATTTACAGTAAGCAAGCTATGGTCAAAAGGGCTATTAATGCTAGCTGTAAAAGATGCACGACATCAATGACTATAATTTATTACATCCTTATAAATACACCACGCCTTCCAAAGATCAAAAATGAATGTATGCATGTGAAGAAAAAGATTTTATACAGATTACGGCCTTACACAAGTAAAGGAAATAGTGGATCCAGTGTCATCCCTCTACTCCATAAAACTTCAACCTGAATTATTATAGAAAAGAAAGAGGCATATAAGTTTATTACGGGAAAAGAAAAATGAAGATCACAGAAATATGAAAGAAGTACTTCACCATGATTAACCTTTTATATTTAATATGTGCATCCAATCAAAGTAGGTCTTACTATGAAAGTATGTTGTTGCCTGGTAGCACCATAGCTTTCCTTGATAATCCTCCCAGCAACAGTCCTTCCAACAGTTTTTTTTTCTTGCTATTTTGCCAGATCCATTGCAAAAAATGCATCGATCAAGCTGAATTCAAATTCTGCGAACCATAAAGAAATCATTTTGAGTATAAATTAAGTACATTTGGTGTACTTTCTGATGAAATAAAACAACATCTCCCCTGCATACATCACCTGAAAAGAAGAAATTCAGCAAAGTGTAAGTGAATTATGTTAGAACAAGTTTCAAGATATGAAAGTGTATCAACTACTCTAATCGATGTTGCGGAAGCTAAATAAG
>JAPKLX010000390.1:89695-100051 GCA_026898415.1 Leonotis leonurus | reverse complement strand
ACTTGCTGGTTGAGACTTTCTGGTTTAGCATTCTGTCTGTGACTTGCTGGTTTAACTTGCTGGTTTTGAGTCTTTCTGGTTTAGCATTTGCTGGACACTTTCTGGTTGAAGTGCTTTTCTGTTGATGTCTAGCTGTTGGAGTTTATAAACAGCTAGCTGTCCATCGATCTGCTATTGATCTTCTATCGATCTGTCCTCGTTAAGAATGCTTGCATATATAATATTATGCATATATATAATATGGTTTCGCATCATCAAAACATATAAATAATGATTTCCACAATCATCAAAAAGGTTCCCAACAGTTAGCATTAGATATGTTGTTATGTATATTTAGAGGCTGATTGATACACATGAATGATATTTAGTAGGAATAAAATAAAATACCCTCTAATGGAATGAAGATGGAAAATGTATGAATCAATTCGTTCCATTTATATGGTCGGTATTATCAAGCAATGAAATAATAATTTTTTTAATCAAATTGCACTATTATAATAAAAAGATCAGATGACTACAAACTCATCGTGTATGGAGGTGTCAATAGGTAGCCAATTCTCCAGAAGATCCGGTCCCGGACCGAGAACCGATTACCGACTACCGATTTTTTTGGAAAATAATTCGTTAACTGGTTCTTACACTTGGAAAATAGGTAGCCAATACCAAACCAGTACTGGACTGGGTGATTTATTACATTAACTATTAAAAATAAAATATTTGTATTTAATTCATATTTTATATTTATTAAAAATAGAATATTTTTGTTTTATAAAATAATTTATATTTTATAAAATACTAACCAGATTGAATTTAAATTTATTTATATCAAAATTTTAATGGAAAAATATTTATGTCGAATTATTATTGATTTAAATTGATATTTAAATAATATAATAATATATAATGTTGCAATTTTTTTTTAAAAAGTTCCTTAATTGGTTTTGCACCGGTACGAAACATATTGAGAACCGGAAAGTTCGGTACCCAAAAGGAGCACCTTTCTGGTTACGCGTAATCGGTTCTGGTTAACCGGTACTTGATTAGTTGTGTATATGGGTCTAATTCGGTTCAAATTCACTGCTATAGCGGTTTGATCTGAATACCATTAGGTTTGAGTTTGACTCAAAAAATAATTCAACTTCAGTTTGAGACTCAGTTCGAAGCTCCAATTCGGGACGGGTCGGGTGGACCTGGTATATTGTTGTCACTATTATTCGCTTGTTATGCTAAAAAACTACTAAAAAATTATATTAGTCGATTTTCTTCATTTGGCCCAATGAAATTTTTGAAAAAGTTTAATTAGTGATTTTATATAATAAGTAACAATTTTTTTTTTCAAAAATCAAAATAAACTTAATTCCTAATCATCGAGAATAGTTAATATCAAGGGTAGTGAACGAAATGACTAATCTCATATTCATTGGTTTACGATCATTCTTGATTATTATTATTACATAACATACATGGCATAAGGAATGAAAGCAAAAATGGTCATTCGATTCCTCCACCATATTTCCAACATACCAACAATACCCTTATGGTATGATTGTATATCATTTATTCTCTTCATCAGTTAGATAAATAGGTTACGACTCTAGGTATATACATATGTAATAATCAATAGATAGATAAACGGAATATTTTCACACAACTATATGTTATATATATTGTTTAACATGGAAAGTGGCAGAACTAGAGACTTTAACGGGCCAATGACCACATAAAAGGAGACCAGAAATTCTTTTCAACTAATATAACAGCACAGATGGCTCACATGTTATAAACTCCTCACAAGCCTCATCAAACAAGAAATTTCTCTAGGAAAGTTCTTTAGTAAAGACCAGTTAAATCATTGAAATGAGATAATTGTTTATCTCCAACCTAGCGTAAGAAGAATAGGTCGCAAATTTCAATCCATTGGTATTCAACATGCATTCCTTGTGTACTTTTTGTAATACGATGGTCGTTATTCTTTATGCATCTTACTTAGTAGATGATGTTTCATACCCGAGACTTTACTCATTTGAGCATTTTATACATAACTAATCCTTCATCCCTAGTTTCTTTCACCCATATTTTCTCTATGTGACTTAAACCGTTAGGAAAAATACAACTTTGTTACCCTTTTCATAATTAAGTAAATGAAACATACTCAATCAAATGTTGCTTATAAAACATTGCCAAGATTTCCTTTTATGTGGTATTATCTTCATAGTGCTAGCCTAGAACTAACATTCATAGTGCTAGAACTAACATTTTCAAGATTTCCTTTTATGTGTTACACCTTGTGAAGCGATGGGAAAACCTCACGAGGCAAAAAGCGTTTTTTAATGAGCAGGTAAAGGAGTGCCAGAAATGCTTTACGCAACAAGACTCAAGAAAATAACAAGCTTTGTTTTCAAATACTCGTTCGTCCCGCCCAGTTTGTTACATTTACTTTTGGGCACGAGATTTAAGAAGAGTTTAAAGTAATATAAGTGGTGATATAAATATATATTATTTAAACTTGTGCGAGTAATAAAGTTGTTTTAAAAAGGAAATGTAAAAAGGAAAACATAACAAACTGAGTGAGACGGATGATTAAAAACTAACATTCGGTGCTCCTCGATTCTTTTTATGCACTCTTCTTTAGTCCCCGATAGCCTCAATTTATGCCTTCGAAGGTAGGCTTTAGATTCCTCCATCTTTAGTTGTTGGAGATCAGTCTTGCCTGCAGAAAAATGCACAATTGCTGATAAACCACATTATGCTTTTCCTATCTAAGAAACTCCCAACTCTCCTCAACTGATAACTTCGCACTTGAAAATAAAAATAATCTTTATAATTCAAAAGGAAGTGCAACAAAATATTATACATAAAACACCAAATCATTTCACCAAAATCGGACAAACCTCGAATAAATTGAATAAGTTTGTTATACATGGCCTCGGCATCAGGTTTATCTACATCATCCTCATCCAAATCATCGTCATAACTGACGAAAAGGTATGTAGAAAATTTCAACCAAAAAAAAAACAGAAAAATCTATGCGAAAAGGTGTCGTCTGCATCTAATTCTACAATTCATACATACATACAAAATATCATACATATAATTTAAAGGAAAAATAGCGAATTTCAGGAAATACCAAGAAGTCGTTATGATTTCTTCAGCATCCCCATCATCGCTATCCGAAGGAGGCGAATTTGATTCGTCGGAAGATGAGATTTCGACGATGAACCGGTTCTTCAATTTCTCCTCAGCAAATCAAATTATAAAAAAAAAATAAATCAGTAAGAATTGCGAGGTTTAAAACTTATCTTTTGATAAGGATACACCACGTTTATCACACTAGTAAAACTTATTTTTTAGTAACTATACACCATATTTATCACTCTTACATTACCTTTTACATTCTCATAATAATAAATTCTCAATAGTAATAATAAAAAAAAAGTGTTATACACGCAATCATTATTCAGCATCTTACCAGTATCAAAACACATGTAATGTACCGAATAATTTCATTTTATAATTAAAATATCTATATATACATATTAAGTAATAAAGAGATATATTAAATATTTGTAAAAATAAATTATAATTATGTACTATTCGTCCGCAAAGAGCTGGTATTAGTGATGAGAATACATAATTAAAAAAATTTACAATTTCTTGCAAATTAAGAGTCAAGTAGGGGTGTGCACGGATTGGTCGATTGAACTAATCGACTAAATTCTTTTGAACCAAAAAACGAACTGAAAACCGACTGATCAAAACGATCAGTTTCGTCTTGGTTCGGTTCAATATTAAATCGAAACAATGATTTTTTATTTTTTAAATTATAAAAATTTATATGATTCATATAGAGGTGTTCAAAACAACCGAAATCGCCCGAACCGAACCGTAATTGGACCGTAATTGACGGTTTCGGGAATCGTAACCGTACCCGACAGTTCGATTTCGAACCGTAATGATTACGGTTCCAAAATTTTAGAATCGTGAACCGGCGGTTCGAATCCGTAACCGTCAATTTGGAACCGTATAATAATTTTATTATTCAATTTAATTTATTTCTTATATTATAAAGAGTCATTTTTTTTTATAATAATCTTTTTATAATTCATAATAACACATTAAAACTTATATATACATTAATAAATTAAATAAAATAAAACTTAACTAGATGAGAACCTAATTAAACTCTAATATTATAAATTAAAATAATTAACTTTTTATTAGTGTTCATCTTATATTGTGATATTTATGAAAATTAACATTTTATTTTATTTTATTTCATTTCATTTTATTAATGTATTTGTGTTTAATGCGTTATTCAATTTAAGTATTCATGACATAATAATACATCAAAATATTTTTTATATTTTATTATTAATATATTATTATATGGATATTATATACAATTAACACTAAATTAAAATAAATATTTACCTAGTAATTATAGTATTATATTAAAAAGGTAATTATATGATACAAAATTAAATGATGATATGTATTGGTATATAATTAAAATTTCAAAAATTTAAATATATTAGCATTAATTTTTTAGACGGTTCGAAACCGTAACCGGCAGTTTGGAACCGTCACCGGAATCGTCCATCACGGTTCGGTTCCAAATCGTGAACCGCCACAACTACGGTTTGGTTCCGAACCGTAACCGTGAACTGGCAGTTTGGTTACGGTTTGGTTCCGAACCGTAACCGTGAACACCTCTAGATTCATTTTTAAAAAATTATATTTTTTTAATTTTTAATTATATAAATTTAAAATATATTATACTATTATATATATATATATATATTTTTTTTACCAAAATATAAATATAATAATTATTAATTATATATTTTTAATATTTGTATTACTTCATATTTCGATCGGTTCGGTTGCCGACCAAACTAAAAAATGTAAGCCAAAAACCAAACTGTAATTTATCAGTTCTAAAATTTAAAAATCGAATCGAAATCGATCGAAATATATCGGTTCGTTCGATTTTCATAATTTGGGTCGGTTCTTATACACCTCTAAAGTCAAGTGTTGTTTGATCATTAAAAAATTATACAAAATAAGATATGTATTATTGTATAGTTATTTTATAATAACTAAATTATGATGATCATTAATAAAAATTTAATCCACATTGATCTCTCTTAGAATATCATAGTTGTGTTGGAACAAGTTTAAGTTTTCATGCTATTGTTTGACAATCAGGTATGTTTAAAATAGTAAAAAAAAATAAAATGAATGGTATGAACGGTATGACTAAAATTTAAATAGTGTTATATTGATAACTATTATTTATCTTTCATTATCTTTTTTAGCTTGCTTTTATTTGGCATCATTTTCTAAAATATAAACCATTTAATAACAAGTGATACAATGAATATTACTCCTTTAAAAAATTTAATTATATAGTAAAGATATTGTATTTATTTTGATAACTGAATAGAGAAAGAGAAAGAAAAAGTGAGAGATAGTTAATGTTGAGAATCGCAAGACATTTTTCAGTCAACCTTTCTTCTAGACAGACTACTGAATGTCATGCAGATTTTTAATGGATTAGCTTAGCGCTTAGAAAGGTTCTGACCTATTTATTTATTAATGATGTGTTCTCTTTGAGGGATAAATATATCCCTCCAAAATGAGGGTTAAGAGTACAATTGTCCCTTAAGTCCCTTCTTTTTATCCCTCCATTCTATTCAAATTATAATTTCACAATTGATTCACAATGATGAACTAGTCTTCTACTACTTCTACTTATAGAGTACACCCAATAACTACCTCCATAACTACCCTAACTATTCCAACAAAACTATGCTAGCATACCCTCTTCCTGATAATCCCCACCCCTTACATTTCATTTGTCCTCAAGTCAATGGAGTGGAAAACAACGAATTCTTGAAGAAATTGGAAGTGAAAAAGGCAAATAACAACGAGGGGAAGAGGGGGAAGATTGATGAGCGGCTGGTAAACGAGGAGTACAAGACGTGGAAGAACAACACATTCCTCTCTGATTTTTCCTCATACACGTTCTCGAGTGCACATCAATAACCGTGGACTGGCTGCCCGATCAGGAGTAGCCGTCGGGGAACGATTTCTCCGCCGAGAAGATGATTCTTGGTACCCACAATTCTGAAAATGAATCCAGTTACCTCATGCTTGTTCGGGTTCAACTACCTCTTCAACTCTGAGGATGAATCACGCCAACAGAGGTTCACCCCCGCTTTCGGTGCTCTCAATGTTGGAGTCAAAGGTTTGACGTCGACAACTAAGTTATCCATGCAAGACTGGCCCAAATCTTGCACCAAGATCAACATGCATTCCATCTTCCTACCAACAGAATGAGTCACTGCATATGCAGTGATTTTTTTGTTTCTTGCATTGGAAGTCCACGACTATTGCCGCAAATGCGACGACATCTTATTTCTTGAGCTGGAGCTCCAACCTAGACAACTTCTTGGACGGTTCTTTTTCTTATTCCAGAGTCAGTGGCAAATGAATTATGAGATAAATTCTTCCTGACCAGCTTCTTCTCCACTTTTTCACTATACCTCGCTGGATTGACTCCTCTCGAATCTTCGCTCAGTATGCCATTGTCCTCGTCTATCCTTCTTCCACCTATCTTCCCCTTATTCTCTCCCTTATGACTATTGGGAGCCCCAAAAATTTATTTATGTTTTGATGATGATTATCGAAATAACAATTAGTTAATTTAAGTTCTTTAAAACCAAGTGATCAATATCACCTTTTAAAGAACAACTCGCCTATAAAAGGAGCAGGACGTTAGTTATACTATCTGTATTATTCTTACGAGCTTTCTTATACATATTGATTACTAATATGATGGGTATATGTTTATTTTAATAGATAGCTAAAATGTAAAGAAACAGATCGATGATAACGATCTGTCCCTATTTAGCAGCTAGTTGTACTTCCTTGATTAGACTACTTATCATGGTTTAGACTTTTAACATTTTTCTAAGTATAAATTTTATCAGATCAATGTTATAAAAATAAAGTTTGTAGTTTCAAACTTTTCTTTAAGAACGATCTGTTTATCTAGTTCTTTAAAGAATAGTGAGGTAGTTTGTAAAAGAACAGGTGGACAGAAAAACCACTTGTCCTATAGAACTAGTTGTTCTTTAGTATAGGATCAACGAAGACGTGAGCCATCTCGAGTAAACGATCTTGGAACAGAAAGGTCGTTTATCTCACTGCAAAAGCGCGCTATGTCTCAACAGCAGATCGTTATTAAAACGATATGTCCTCATATTATCTCGTTTTATAACTCAAGATGGGCTTAGGAATCAAGAAGAATAATCAAAGTATTAATTTGGTCTCAAAAAAATTAATACTTGATTGGACAACTCGAAGAACAGATCGTAGGAAACGATCTGATAGCTTTAAGACAAGCTAGTTGTTCCATACCATAACTATGGTGGGCTACCGACATACCTAAATTTGTCAGAAGTCAACCATTTAGTGTGTTATCACATCAAAAAGAGGATATTTTAAGGAATGAAGTACAAGAATATCAAAATAGATGTAAGGTGAATCATTCCAAGTATGGAAAATCATTGGGGAAACGCGTGAAAGGTAGAACAAGACACATTACAGGCGGCGCGTGTAACATCAACCATGCCATGCATTTACTGCTGCCATCAATGCGAAGAAGGACTCTTCTCTCTGTTTAGCCTCTTTTTGTTTGTCTAAACTCGTGTTTTCCGTATCTTTATTCGTTTTATTTTCCTCGATTGCATGATGTTTTGTCTCAATTTATGTTTCATTTTATGTTTCAGGATCACTAGCCTAAACGAGTGTTGAAGTTGGAAAAGGGACGAGAAAAGATCGAGAAATGATGAAGGAGTGAAGAATAGTGCCGAGAGCACTAGTCAGCAGTCGCGTAAACCTAAGCGACCGCTGACTAGGCATTGTGCGCCACGGCCGAGCCATAGCCGAGCTAGCGCGCGGGAGGCCAGGACGCCAGGGTCAGCGGTTGCTGACCACTCGGCTGACTCGGGCCTGGCACAACGGCCCTTGCACGGGTTGCGGAACCACCCGGGTCAGCGGCCGCTGACCTCTATGCGGTCGCTGACCACACCTCTCGGCTATATGTACTCGGTGAGATTTTCTCATTCGAAGAACATCACTTTTGGCTCGTATTCCAAGACTCTTTCTGATGCCACTTTTCAGCATTATCTTTAGACATTTTTTCCTTCATAGTTTAGCACGTCTCGACCTAGATTCGAAGGTCGAGACTTTGATTTCTAGTTAGTTCTCTTTAGTTTTAGATTTCGTACTCGAAGGTTAGCCGATTGCAACATTCCGTTCGTGTTTTGTTTCCAGAATTCTTTTTGTGATTCAGACTTCTTCAAGTTATTAATCAAGGTTGTTTCTCTTTTATTATTCTGGCCTTCGTTTATTGATTAATTTCTTCAATTGTTTATGCTTCCGGTTACTTATCCCGTTTACGATTTCTAATTTACTTTACACATTCTTGTTGCTTTCAAATTCCAAGTTACTTGTTTTCTTTCTAATTCGCATCTCGATTTCTTAGATATATATTTTATTTACTCGTTGCTTTTTAGATTAGGTTTAATTTACGTTTCTTATTTATATTCTTCGCCTAGTTATAGAATCTCCAACAAATCCTTTTTATTGCTTTCTTGAACAAAGAATCGAATTGCCCTGTTAAGTCTTCCTTGACAATACGACTTGGGTTGGCTTATCATTGCTATATTGTGGTGCGCATAACGTTTTTGTTGAGTGTTGTATGCAAGGTCGCCGCAGTGCTAGAAAGTCGTTGACTCCCTTCATCAATAACATAAACCGGAGGCGTGCGATCCTAGCCACCGTAGAAGAAGGCATTGAGCACATTGATGAATTTTCACTACCGCATTTATTCGAAGAGATGGCCAATGAGAATGCGGACGAGAGACCACGCTATATGGGCGATTTCACTACGCCCAAGTTCGGCGCTACTGCTACTTCAGCCATTGTTCTAGACACCGTAGTCCGAAACTATGAGTTGAAGCCACACCACCAATCACTACTCCCAACATATCATGTACTCCCGAGTGAAGACGCCTTAACGTTCATCCGAGAATATTGCATGGTGGTGCAAACTTTCCCACTTCACTCACTGACGGAAGATAAACTCAAGTTGAAGTGTTTCCCTTACACATTGAAAGATAGGGCCAAATCTTGGTTCTTATCTCTTCAACCCACTCACGACTTGGGCATCGGTTTGTGAGAAGTTCATGTTGAAGTACTATCCGCATCATAAAAATCAAGTGGTACGTACTAAGATAATGAACTTCGCACAAGCCCACGACGAGCCTTTCCATGAGGCGTGGGAGAGATTCCAGGAGCTACTTCAGCAGTGCCCTCAACATCAGATGGCACCGAAGATTCTATGCTAATTCTTTTATGATGGCCTGCTCCAGACTACTTAATTCATGGTGGACAGTTCGGCAAGAAGGAACATTGCAGTCAAGACAGCGGATGAGATGAACGAGATCTTTGAGACCCTAGCCGCGAGTTTGCAGCAGAAATCCTCTTGACCGAGACCAATGGAGGCCAATGCAGTGATCGCCACTCCCGATCTTAAGAAGAAAATGAAAAAGATGATGCGGGAACTACAAGAATTGAAGATGAACCGACCCCCGTCACCATCCATTCAGCAACCTGCACCTGAGCCATGCAGTATTTGTGGTGACTTTAACCACATGGTGGAGGGATGTCTGCGAATAGGAGAGATGACACACGAAGGACAAGCCGAGATTTACGTGGCACATGAGACACCAATTCCAAAGGCATGGAGCACAACATTTCCAGAACAGACGGCCACCGGTTCAGAATTTTCGCCTTCAACATCAACAACAACAGTATTATCCACCACAACCGCCACATCACCAATTTTTTCCACCACAACAACAACAATTCTATCCACCACCGATGTAGCAGCCACCGCATCAACCTGCCCTACCTCAACGATCATCAATTGAAGACAGTTTGGCTGCTTTTATGCAAGAAATCAAGAAAGCTCGAGAGTCTCAAGATGCCACAATCAAATGCCTCGAGACGGCTATAGGGCAGATTTCTGGCGCTGTTAACCAGCTGCAGCAAAACCAACAGAAAGGGAAAATTCAAGCACAAGGACAACAACCCCATCAAGTGCAAGCAGTGTCCATTCTAAAAGATGGTAAGATTGTTGGGAACCCCACAAATAATTCAAGTTTTGATGATGTTCTCTCAAAAACACACTTGATATTATTTATGCTCTGTACTATTTCTATTCTGTCTCTATGTAACAGAAAGTTGGAGCAAGACAACTTTAACAGAAAGTTGAAACCAGCA
>JAPKLX010000390.1:0-69695 GCA_026898415.1 Leonotis leonurus | reverse complement strand
CCCCCCCCCCCATACACCAAACCTTGCTCTTTCGGGACCAACAAAGATGGTGGAAACCAAGATGGAGATGAGGCCCCAGGGCAAAATCGATAAGGTGCAATCGAAGGCGGAGAAAGAGCAGTCCAATGAGGAGCTTCACAAGAGGATACATACATATGTCCCGCCCATTCCATATCCCAGCAGGCTAAGGAATGTCAAAAGCGACCAACAGTTCGCGAATCTTTATAAGTTGTTATCCAAAGTAACGGTGAACGTTCCACTCCTCAAAGTGATCAAGAATATCCCATCTTATGTCAAATTCTTTAAGGAGCTGATCTTAAAGAAGAAGAAACTCGACGATCAAGAGTTTCTGACAGTCTTCGAAGTGGCGAGTACTATCATGCAGTAGTCTTTACCTCCTAAGCGACATGATCCACGTAGCTTCGTTATTGACATTACTCTAGGTAATGGTAAGGCAGCATCTAACATGCCAGACTTATGAGCGGGAATTAATCTTATGCCTTATTCTATTTTTAAACAATTAGAATTAGGTAAATTAAAACACACTCACATGTCTCTTCAATTAGTTGATAGATCCGTGAGACACCCTAAAGGAATAATTGAAGATGTTCTTGTTAAGATCGGTGGGATAATCGTTCCCGTTGATTTTGTTGTTCTTGAGATAGGCGACGTACGTGAGGACGGAGTCGAGCATACACTACTCCTAGGAAGACCTTTTATGGCTACCACTAATACTATTATTGTTGTCAAAAATAGTACCATTAAAATGTCTGTCCTTGATGAGGAAGTATCTTTTTCTGCTCACCGAATTCATACTGCAAATTCTGTCGATTTAATTTATACGTGCTATATAGATACTACTAACCCTTTGGTTGAGAAATCTATAATGCCAGTTTTTCATAGTACGAACGTTGGTCAAGGTAAGGGTTTGGATGCGAAAAGAGAGACCGGCTAAGTGAAAATGTTGGAAGGCAAACAAACCTCTAAGAGAAGCCAACAACCGCACCTTTCACCCAAACCGATGATCACAAACTCCGCTTCTTGATATACCTACTCATCAACTTATGTGGAAGCTCTTATGTGCCCAAGTACCATATCTATGACACGTCTCGACATGGCCAAATTCCAGAAGAGATGATTACTCGTCCTTAGAAAATTTACGCCATCGAACGGTGATGCGCCACATACAAAAAGGGAGAAGATGTCATTCCGAATTAATTGGCAACGAGTTAAATTGTACCTAAAACATAACCTCGTATCCGAAGTTGTGGAGTCAAGTTCTCATTCTTACACTCCCGGTTGAATTGGTTCCGTTCCGTCGAGCTAACGATGTAAAATAAAGCGCTTCGTGGGAGGCAACCCACGCTCGTTTTTCCCATTTTTTTTCTTTTTTATTTATGTTTTATTTTATTTGGTTTTTATTTCTTTATTTATTTTTGTCTTTTTCCTATTTTCGTAGGTATCACCGAGTTGGGAGGAAACCGAGTCTAAAATAATTCTCGGAGGAGAAATCGTGAGATATTACGAGAGCAAGGTCAGCGACCGCGACACACTCAGCGGCCGCTGACCCCGCGCCAGCGCCAGCAGCCGCGCACCATACCAAGTCAGCGGTCGCTGACCGTACTTACATAAAATCACTCCAAAACTCCTTAACACTTTATGAAACAACATTCAGCGACCCCTGACCCTCAGCGGCCGCTGAGTTAGCCCGTTACCCACTATATTTCCCTTCTTTCATCCTTATTTCTCCTACTTTTCCCCTTTTTTCATCCCCAAATTCCCCAAACCCTAACCCTCCCCCAATTTTAATTCTTCACTTACTCTCTCCATATTCCATAATTCAATCTAATTTCTTGAATTCAGCATCAATTTGCTTCCCTCTTTCATTCCATCCTATGAAATTCCAATTCCATCCACAAATTCACCCAAAACCCCAAACCCTTTTTCCATCCCTATTTTTGCCCACCAAAAGTGTTTGCTTAAATTCCAATGGGGAGAAAGAGGTCCAAGACTAGCAAGGTGGGGCAATCTAGCCGACATGGAGAGGACGACGAAGAATTCCACTCCGTTCGTGACCACATTCTGACATCGGGTGCACCATTCCCGATTTACAACAATCAAGAGGGTACACTTTACACTCGTTTTACTACTCTTGATCTTACACTTCCTCGCACTTTAGATTGGGACCTTTTATCTAACTTAGGCATTGCTTCTAAAATAACTTGTTATTTGATGAATCTTGGTATGGAAAAATATGCTAGGCTAGAAATTGATTGCTATAGAGAATTAGGACTTGAATTTCTTACAACGTTTGATGTTGCTTCCGATTTCAAGTCCTTTAAAATTCCGTTATCGATGTATTTTTCATAATGTGACCACTGATATGAAGAAATCCATCTTTGGATTTCCTACTTCGGGGCTCCATCGGATGCCCCTGAAATTTAACCCGAATCTAGCGTGGTTTGAGCTGACAGGTTTTCATAACTAGGCATCGGGAGGAATATCCAGGGGCTTTCTATGGGACCCCGAGATCGGAGTCCTACACAAGTTCATTGCCTATTCTATCTTGTGAAATAAACAAGCCAACAAGGTGAACATGGTGGAGTGCTTCTTACTCCATTGTGCCATTAAGAAGACGAAGATTTGCTCCTCATCATTCATCTTTGAGGCTATTCAGTTCATCCAATGACGAAAGCGGGCTCATGCTTCCCTTCTTCACCTTGCTACTCCTTTAGCCATGCACCTCGAGCTTATCGGTGCCAATGGCCCTCCGCACAATGAGCCACTCCTCACGAAGTACATCAACATCAACAAGTTGAGAGGTGCACCATTTTCCTTCTCCCATACCGAGTTGGTACCTCAAGAGAGGCAGAATTGTGTGTGGCGTTATCTAAACGCCCAAGTAGAAGCTCGGACATCTAATGCATCCGAAGAGCCGGGAGATGACCACATGGAGGATAGCGAGGAGGACGAGCAAGCCGAGGAGGAGGCCGACGCCGCTTGGCTAGGCTATGACCCCGTGGACACTGTTGGCGGAACCGAGTGGGGTACCAAATCTCAATGGGGTACCCAATCACAATGGGGTGGAAAATCACAATGGGGTGCCCAATATCAATGGGGCACCCAACAAAGGGCGATGGAGGAGCAGAACCGCCTACTCCGTGAGATGCAACAACAATGGTCCTCTTGGACCCTTGGCGGCGCACCCACCCACCACCCTCCTCCCTTCCAACAGTGATCCTTTGTCTCACTGTTGAGGTATCTTTATTGCTTTATTTTTCTTTTCATGTGAGTGTGTAATTGACTAACCTTTATTTTTCTCTTTTTAGTGTTCATTTTCAGGTTTTATTCCCGTTTTGTTGCTCCGAATGTCGCATTTCAGGGACGTTTTCTCTATCCCTATTCTTTAGATCTTTACTTTCCACAATGAGGGCATTGCTCTATCTTTGTAGGGGTGGAGGGGTGTCTTTTTCATACATGCATTCGTCGTTTTGCTTTAGTGTCTTTTAGTATACTAAATTTTGATTGTGCTAGAGCTACTTTGTCTTGATACATCGTGGGTGAATCGAGGCATGACATATATTTTAGATGAGATATGATTTGAAAACCTTGATTGATTTGAATTGATTTATGTTGTGAAACGTAGATGAACTAGGAATGTGTGGAACATTATGACCGAATTATGGATCTTAGTAGAATGATTAAAATAATGATGCATGATGATATAAATTGATTGATTCAATTAGCTAGTTGTTTATGACCACTTGTTGCGTATCCGTGTTTATATTAATTGAACTTTGTGAAGAGATCTCTGCTCCTACGGGAACCATGGGCATGGGAAACCGCGTGAGGATACATTAGGGAACCCCTAATTGTTCACACCTTGTGACAATGACCATATAACTTGACATTTTTCTAAGTTCTTGAAAAATAAGAATACACAAGGATTCTACCCCGCTCTCTTAATCACAAATCCAAATTTATAAAAGAGATGGGTATGGAAAACCACACCGGGAAAATTCGAACATTCGGAGTACTCACCCAATGAACATTGTCCTTAATTTTCCTCATGTTGAAAGAATGAAAAGAAAAGAAAAGAGAAAGATACGCTATTAAGATGGATAAAAAATATAGTCGGTTATGTGATCTCAATAACATCTTGTGCATCATTGTTTTGTGTTGTTCGAATTGATTATTATCTAGTCTAAATGGTCTAATTTCTTCTATGATCTCTATGTGACGTGACATAATGATACGAAGTTCAATTTTGGAATGATTTGGAGTCTTATAAAGAACGCATGTCGTGAATAGATTTTTCCCTAGAGATAAGTTAGACTAAGTTATGCTTGAGGACAAGAAAAGTTTTGTGTGTGGAGGGGTTGTTTAGCCACTTTTTGTTTGTCTAAACTCGTATTTTTTGTATCTTTATTCGTGTTGTTTTCCTCGATTGCATGATGTTTTGGCTCGATTTATGTTTCATTTTATGTTTCAGGATCACTAGCCTAAACGAGTGTTGAAGTTGGAAAAGAGACGAGAAAAGATCAAGAAATGACGACGGATCACTATACCTCGCTGGATTGGGTCCTCTCGAATCTTCGCTCAGTATGCCATTGTCCTCGTCCGTCCTTCTTCCACCTATCTTCCCCTCATTCTCTCCCTTGTGACTGTTGGGAACCCCACGAATTTATTTATGTTTTTGATGATGATTATCGAAATAACAATTAGTTAATTTAAGTTCTTTAAAACCAAGTGATCAATATCACCTTTTAAAGAACAACTCGCCTATAAAAGGAGCACGTCGTTAGTTAAACTATATGTATTATTCTTATGAGCTTTCTTATACATATTGATTACTAATATGATGGGTATATGTTTATTTTAACAGTTAGCTAAAATGTAAAGGAATAGATCGATAATAACGATCTGTCCTTATTTAGCAGCTAGTTGTACTTCCTTGATTAGACTACCTATCATGGTTTAGACTTCGCATTTTTCTAAGTATAAATTTTATCACATCAATGTTATAAAAATAAAGTTTGTAGTTTCAAACTTTTCTTTAGGAACAATCTGTTTATCTAGTTCTTTAAAGAACAATGAGGTAGTTTGTAAAAGAACAGGTGGACAAAAAAACCACTTGTCCTATCGAACTAGTTGTTCTTTAGTGTAGGATCAACGAAGACTTGATCCATCTCGAGTAAACGATCTTGGAACAAAAAGGTCGTTTATCTCACTACTACAACGTGCTGTGTCTCAATAGCAGATCGTTATTAAAATGATATGTCCTCATATTATCTCGTTTTATAACTCAAGATGGGCTTAGGAATCAAGAAGAATAATCAAAGTATTAATTTGGTGTCAAACAAATTAATACTTGATTGGACAACTCGAAGAACTGATCGTGGGAAACGATCTGATAGCTCTAAGACAAGCTAGTTGTTCCATACCATAACTGTTGGGAACCCTAAAGTATCTTTGGTTTTGATGATGATCTCTCGAAACACACTTAGTCTTTACAGCTTTAATTAGGGTCAAACTGTTCTACATGTTAACAGATCACTACGCATAAAGTGAATTCTGATAGAGAACAGATTAGGAGATGACTTAGCATGTAAATGAATTATTCCTGTAGATGTAATTTCAATAATAGTCTAGGTTGAAGACCAAGACATTTTTTCAAAAAGAAGAAATCGATCTGCTATGACAATCATCGACCAGATCACCAACCAAATCGATAATCACAGCGAAGCACCAGATCGATAGAGTCATCAAACCACCAGATGACATCATCCTTCAGATCATATCCACTTGCCACGTCAATATTGAAGTCCATCCACTATGGTTTGGAAGGAGAATCCTTGATTGACACGAAGAAGGAAAGTATTCACTACCGATCTGCTTTCCATTCTTAGAGGATTCAGTCAACGTTTCTATAAGGCAAGAGCAACTATGATTAACATCATTGATTGGCAATCTACAATCAATCTCATGCCAATCAACAAACGGCTAGAATTTCAAATTCAAAGCCTATATATATTCAGAATTCAAAGTCTGAATGAAATAGACGCTACATCGATAAAAACCTCTTCAAGCAAACTATCACTACATCAGACAAAAGCTTCAAACTGTTTGTGATTCTACATCACACCAACCCAAACTCGATTCAAGTCTGTCTTATCGAGAAAAATGAGATCACCCTGCTAGCTAGTAGTTTTCTAGTGGTAACGTAGAGGTAATCTATTGTAAAGGAACACGACCCTTATTCGTGCATAAGTTTCAACAAGGTTAAGTTTGAAACTTGTGACTCGTTCGCAGCGAGTATAAAGAAGAAGAGTATCCGTGTAGTGGATAATCTGATTTAGTTTTGATCAGACCATGGACGTAGGGATTTCCCAAACCACGTTAAACAACTGTGTCATTTATCTCTCTACATATTTATATTCTGTTGTTTATTTATTTTAATCCCTGCACTATCATTTAAACTGCATCTCAATCAACCTATTTTAACGATCTGGATTATTATTAAGGTTTTCCATATAAGAGCACCTACTAAGTCCACCATATTTCCGCACACACAATACTTTGAAAGTAATAAGATCACTCTTATTATCTAAGTACTAATACTAGAGAGCAATCTGTTTGGATTGATCTGCTATCGATCTGTTGATCGATCTGGTCAGTCATCTGTCAAGCAACTTCTTCTTTAAGAATAGCTTGATCTCTCTGATAATTGGCCAAGTAAACTTAAAAGTTTGTATTTGGTGTATTCTCCCCCCCCCCTCATACACCAAACCTTGCTCTTTCGGAACCAACAAGTGGTATCAAAGCAGTGGTCAACGTGAATACATCTAAGAAAACCTACTTTCATTCACGTGCATACTATTTGCTATGGAATCTTCTATTGTTAGGGCGTGTGAAGAATTATCTATCCAAGGATATCGAGAATGGAGCTTCAGAATCAAAACAGCACTCAAAGCCCATCACTATCTGATGTGGAAAGTAATAGAAGAAGGTCCACTACAGATCACTGAAGAAAAGACCGTAACTACTTCAACTGGAGTAACTACACAGATAGTTCCTAAAGATCCAAGAAAATACACTTCAGAGGAACGTCGCAAAGCCAATCTGGATGACTTTGCAAAGGGAATCATATCTAGCATAGTCAAAGTTGTACATCTGGCCAAAATCCAAGATCTGGATACTGCCAAAGAGATGTGAGAAGCCTTAAGAGACTTGTGTCTAGGATTTGAAGTCATTATTGAAACAAGCGGTCACTTGCCTGCAACATATATGATGAATTCAAAATGAAACCAGGCGAGACCATCGAACAAATGAAAACAAGGTTCACTGGAATCTTACTTGAGAT
Organism: Leonotis leonurus; assembly: GCA_026898415.1. NCBI lineage: Eukaryota > Viridiplantae > Streptophyta > Magnoliopsida > Lamiales > Lamiaceae > Leonotis > Leonotis leonurus. The sequence goes on along the minus strand of JAPKLX010000390.1, from coordinate 62,332 downwards.
ATCAGCATTCAAAAAGAACAAATATACTCAAAGAGAGAAAAATATGAAAATACTCAGAGCACTTCCACCTAGCTGGGAGATATACACAGCAATGCAACCACTTCGTGCTGACTTCAATGAACTCTCTATGGAAGCTCTATTTGATCATCTTGAAGTTCATTAATGTGACATTCAAAGAATTTGGGGACTAGATCATCTGTCCAAAAAGGCAGACAACAGTTCAAAGAAGGACAAAGAAGTAGCCTTCAAAGCGAAGAGCAAAACAGACGAACCTTCTAAATCTATTGCACCAGATGAAGAGAAGGGTTAGGCCAAACTACTACAAGAGTTTGCGATGATTGCGAAACGTATGGACAAAATGGAGGTCAGATCGAAGAAATTCAGACGTTTCTACAAAGATAATAAAAATAAATTCTACAAGAAACGCGACAATGATCGATCTGATAGCAAGGATGAGTCAAACCAAAAGTCCTCTAAAATATCTAAATCCATAGATTATACCTGCTTTGGTTGTGGTAGAACAGGTCATTTCAAAACAGAGTGCGCTGATCTGTCCAAAAGCCAAAGAGAAGAGTTAAGGGAAAAACGAGATCGAAAACTCAAATATGAGCGTAAGGCCATGCTAATGAAGAAGAAAGCTGAGATGAATGCTATATGGGACAAGACAACGGTCTGGATGAAGTCGAGGTAAATTCTTGCAATACCAACTCTTCAAATGATAATGATTTGGAATAGGAAATAGAAGATCAATCGGAATACTCATGGGAAGAAGTAAATGAGATGTTCAAGAGCTATTCGAGCATCAAGAGACTGTTTAGAGAAGTTGTGGAAGAAAACGATAGGCTGAAGAAATCTGAACAGATATTGAGCACAGCAAATACACAATTTGTTGCCAAAGTAACTGATCTGGAAGAACAGATCAAGGGAAAAGATAGCGAGATTCACTCACTAAATTCAAAGGTCAAATATCTCATCACCAGAAACAATGTTGCCGAAGAAAGAATAAGGAAAGGCAAAGAAATGATCTACAAAAGTGATCAACGTGCTAAACTGCTAGTTAATCTGCAACAAAAAGGCACATCTGGATTGGGATATCCAGGTCACTCAGAAAAGTCTTCGGGAACTACAAGATTTGTGCCTGAGAGAAAGCAAATACCAGATCAAGTAATAGATCTGGAGAACAAGAAAGGTCATCCACAGAAGATGATGATAAAAGAGACAGGGTACAGACAATACTACCAAACAAAGGGTCAACCAGCTCATTACACAGAAACAGATTATGTTCAGAAAAAGAATGTCAATAGGACATCACCTATTAAGAAGAGACTGAATGATGATGGAATAGAAAGATACCATCCATCTGAATTTCATTCTCTATCTAGAGTTGACAATAATGGAAACATTATTACTTGTTATATATCTGTTCCTAACACGAAAATGTTCTGGGTTCCAAAAGTAATATTTGCTAATAACCAAGCACCCAAACGTTGAAGGGTAACTAAGTTTAACTAAATGCAGGACCAAAAGACTGCAAGAAGAAATAAGATAGCAAGAGGAACAATCTGGATAATTGATAGTGGATGTTCGAAGCACATGCCATGTAACAAGAACTTACTATTAGATTACATTGAACAACTAGGACCACATGTCACCTTTGGATGTAATTCAAAAGGATACACCAGAGGATATGGAAATGTAAAGGTTGGCAAGACTACCATCTCAAATGTATCATATGTTGAGGGTCTTAGCCACAATCTATTTTCGGTTAGTCAATTATGTGCAAATGGTAATCAGATCATCTTTGATACTAACAATTGTTTTGTGAAGAACAAGGAAGGAGATGAGATACTCCTTACCGGAAAATTGCAGGACATGTTATATATTGTCCAGTAGACAAACCAGATCGAGACCTGCTTAGTTACTAAAACTGTATCAGAAACAAGCTGGTTATGGCACAAGAGATTGAGTCATATAAATTTCAAGTCAATCAACAAGATTGCAAAAGAGAAATTAGTAGAAGTTCTACCAGATCAAGTATATGATAAAGATCATATATGTAACGCTTGTCAAGCTGGAAAACAGAACAGATCATCCTTTACAAGCAAAACAGCTCACTCAACATCAAGAATACTGGAGCTCTTGCATCTGGATCTGTTTGGACCAGTTAAACCACTAAGCATAAATGGGAGAAAATACACCTTAGTAATCATAGATGACTAATCAAGGTTCACTTGGGTCATTTTTCTGTTAAAGAAGAAAGAGACACTAGCCAAATTGCCCGATTTTCTACACAAGATCACCAAACAGAAGGAGATGAATATAACAACTATCATAACAGATCGAGGAACAGAATTTCTCAATCAAAAGATTGAAGCATACTGCAATAAGATGGGGATCACTCATCAAACCTCAGCTGCTAGAACACCTCAACAAAATGGAGTTGTTGAAAGGCGAAATAGATCACTAAAAGAAGCAGCCCGTACTATGCTAAATGCTACCAATCTACCCAAGAAATTCTGGGCACAAGCTATATTCACAGCCTGCTATACTCAGAACAGATCATCAATTACACTCAGACATGGAAAGACACCATATGAGATCTGGAACAAAAGAAAGCCTAAGATCTCTTACTTTCGCACTTTCGGTTTTTTGTGTTACATACATAATAATGGAAAATCTTAATTGAAGGCTTTTGATAGCAAAACTGATCCTGGAATATTTTTAGGATATTCTGATGTCAGTAAAGCATATCGAGTCTACAATAAGAACTCTCATATTGTGGAGGTAACACCTCATATTGTTTTTGATGAGTCTATCATTGATTACAGGCTACCCGATGATAAGCAAATAGAAAACTAGATGACTACAAGAAAGATGAATGAGTTACTATTAGAAGATATTCTAATCTGGAACTCAAAAAGTGATGTTGAAGAGATTAATACTGCACCTATTGCTGTAGAAACCATACAACAAGGGGGAACAACACAACATGCACTGGATGAAAACAGACCAGCAACTGAAATCAATGAAACAGTCATTACAGATGATGATCAACCTGAAAATTCAAATCCAGAAGTAGGAGCAGATGACAATCCATTCCAAGCCTTATCAACAGTACACAATGAATTTTAGGAACCAACAGATCAACCTGATCCTGAGATATCTGATGAAGAGATGACCAGGAGAAGGAGATGGATACAAGATCATCCACCAGAACAGATTGTTGGGAACCCATCAGATCGTGTGAAGACCAAAAGAATGCATGGAGAAAGTGCATTGTTGAGCTGCTACTTATCTCGCATTGAACCATCTGATGCTCATGAAGCATTACAAGATGCAGATTGGATAACAACAATGCAAGAAGAACTCAATGAGTTCAAAAGAAATGAGGTATGGTATCTCGTGGACAGACCCAAACACCAAGGAGTAATAGGTGTAAAATGGGTGTTCAAAAATAAACGAGATGAGAATGGTGCAGTTGTCAGAAACAAAGCCAGATTAGTAGCTAAAGGCTATAATCGACAAGAAGGTTCAAGGTATACCAGATGGATGTCAAAAGTATTTTTCTAAATGGTATCCTTGAAGAAGAGGTGTATGTGGAACAACTACCTGGATTAGAGGAAGCAAATCCAAACAAGAAAGTATACAGACTGACAAAAGCAGTCTATGGTCTAAAACAAGCTCCTAGAACTTGGTATGAGACACTTGTTGGTCCCGAAAGAGCAAGGTTTGGTGTATGGGGGGGGGGAATACACCAAATACTAACTTTTCAGTTTTACTTGACAATTTATAAGAGAGCTCAAGCTATTCTGTATTAGAAATTGCTTGGGATAACTCACCAGATCGATATACAGATCAGTAGCTGGTTAAGTCCAAACTGATTACTCTCTAAGTGTAAACACTTAACAGATAATAAGAGTGATCTTATTACCTCCTGAGTGTAGAGTGAGTGCGGAATAATGGTGGTTTTAATGATTGCTCTTGTTTTGAAAACCTTTAAGTAATAACCAGATTGTTTAGGAGATTGATTGAGATGCAGATGAATGAGAGTGCAGATAGTTAGAATAATAAACAACAGATAAATGAAGAATACAGGAATGTAAAGCACGCAGTTGTTTAACGTGGTTCGGGAAATCCCTACGTCCACGATCTGGTCAAAACTAGACCAGATTATCCACTACTAGGATACTCTGCTTCTTTATACTCGTGGAGAACGAGTCACAAGTACCAATCACAACTAGAGTGATACTTATGCACGAATGAAGGGTCGTGTCCCTTTACAACAGATTACCTCTACGTTACCACTAGAAAACTACTAGCTAGCAAGGTGATCTTCTTTCTCTCGACAAGACAGACTTGAATCGAGGTGGTTGATGTGATGTAGAATCACAAGATGTTGAAGCTCTAAGGTCTGGAATGCAGAGTGCTTGAAAGATAATTGCAGTGTTGCTCGCGTGTGTTCTCTCACCTTTCCAGTTTGTTGACTTCAATTATATAGGCATTTGAATATTGAAATTCTAGCCGTTGTTGATTGGCGTGAGATAGATGGTATATTGCCAATCAATGGTTTCCATCATATCTGTTCTTGCCATATAGGAAAGGTTGACTCAATCTTTGATTTATGGAAATCAGATTGTTAACGGTCTCTTTCCTTATTTGTTTTAATCATAGATCTTCTTTCCAAACCCTGTTGGATGGACCTAGATCTTGACGTGGCAAGTGCATATGATGTGTAGGATGATGTCAACTTATTATTTGATGACTCAGTCGCTCTGGTTCATCGCTGTTGTCATCGATCTGGTCATCGATCTGGTCACTGTCTGTTACAGCAGATCGATTCTTCTTTGGCATAAAGCAGTGACTTTCATCCTATTCTAGTTTGATAATGACTTCTATAGGAATATATCCTTTACATTTTAAGTCATCTCTTAATCTGTTCCATAACAGAAGTCACCTTATCTATAGTGATCTGTTTTTACACGAGAACAGCTTTAAGCATAAAGAACAGCTAAGTGTGTTTCGAGAGACCATCATCAACACTAATCTTTAGGGTTCCCAACAACACTGTCCACATTTCTACTAGAATCTGGATTCAGAAGAGGATCGGTTGACAAAACTTTGTTCATCATCAAAGTCAAAGATAATATCCTTTTAGTACAGGTCTATGTAGATGATATCATATTTGGATCCCAATCTACTTATTTATGTGCTAAATCTCATGAAAAATAAGTATCAAATGTCCATGATGGGGGAGATGAGCTTCTTTCTAGGTTTGCAGGTTAAGCAGTTACGAGATGGCATCTTTATTAATCAAGGAAAGTATAGCCAAGATCTGCTGACTAAGTTTGGAGTCAAAGACAGTAAACCTGTTAAGATTCCAATGCAAACCAACGGGAAAATTAATCCTGACCCAGAGGGAAAACCAGCAAACATCACTCAGTACAGAGGGATCATAGGATCACTACTCTATCTAACTGCCAGTCGACCTGATATTATATTTGCAGTAGGAGTATGTGCAAGATATCAAGAAAACCCCAAAGAGTCTCACATGGAAGCAGCCAAGAAGATATTAAGATATCTTAAGGGAACAACTCACATTGGATTATGGTATCCTTGTGAAGACAACTTTGAGCTAACTGGGTATACAGACTCAGATTATGCCGGATGCAAGTTGGACAGAAAATCAACATCTGGTACATGTCAGTTTTTAGGAAATAAACTGATTTCTTGGTTCTCAAAGAAACAGACATCTGTTGCCACATCAACCACAGAAGCTGAATATATGGCAGCTGGGAGTTATTGCGCTCAAATACTCTGGTTAAAACAACAACTCAAGGACTATGAGATCAATGTCAAGGAAATACCCATTTTCTGTGATAGCTCTAGTGCTATAGCAATCACACAGAATCCTGTCTTGCATACCAGATGCAAACATGTAGATGTGAGACCTCATTTTATAAGGGATCATGTTGAAAGAAAATATGTACAGATCGAGAAGATACACACTGAAATACAAAGAGCAGACATCCTTACAAAAGCATTACCAGAAGAAAGATTCAAGATGCTTTGTGGTAAATTAGGATTGTTAAATCTGGAAGAAAGGACCAAATTGACACAACACAGATTGATACAAGTACAGATTAACTAAATTCCAACAGGGAATTGGCACCAGATCATCAAAATGCAATTTGACAAAGAACAGATCGATTAAAATTCAACAGGAATTAACAACAGATCATGGTAGAATCGAAGTTCAAACATATCAATCTAGAGCAGATCATAAGCGAATAAAAATCCAACCGAGAATTATTAATAGATCATCACACAAGATCGATGTCCAAGGTCGAAATTAGTATAAACAGATCGATAGTGGTGACAACAGATCGTTAATAAGAAGATCGACTGCAACAGAGGACTAGTAGCCACGTGGAAATTAATTTCTAATTTTTTTTGGGTTACTTAGTCAAGGGGGAATATCAGCAAAATAAACCTAAATACGGCGATTATATCAATTTTAATCATAGCCTATATGTCTGAATTCTGACATAATATACCAAATCTTTTATTTTTGTGATGATTAGTACTGTGTTTGGGAATTGTGATCTCGAAGATATTTACCAAATCAAGAAAAAGGAAGCAACTTGACGGCTCAAACCAACACGCGCTGCACTGCAACCCTAGGATCAAAAGCGCGTGTATCTGACGCAGAGTGGAGGCGGTGATAGACTGCAAGTCTATAATTCAGAAAAGCGGAAAAACTAAAAAGGGAAGATTAAATCTAAACCCTTAATTTTATTTAATCTACACCGTGCATCATTTATCTATATATATGTGTTAGACTGTCTGTCTACTACCTTCACTTTTCTTCTACGACAAGCACTTAGCAAATTTCTCGCCATTTCTAACTCCCTCAAACCTTTCAAAAATCTATCTCTTAAAAAATGGCTCCCAAATCCACCTGTTTCTCGAGCAAGTGAAATTTCTGAACCAATATATTACTCAAGATCAATATGCCGTTCTTAACACCCATGGTTTCCATAAACTAGACAAGGCATTTGCCCTTGTTAAGCGATACAAATGTTTCTCTTTGTTATTAATATTTAAATGTTCTATATCGTTTTTTTGAAACTGTCTTACATGAACTACCCTGTCTTGAAAATCAAGTTTATACATAAGCATGCATCTGTGAACAAATATTTATCCATGGAACTGCTACTGAGCACTCATACTTCATTGATGGAAGAATGGTGTTCACCTATATTGCTTTATTGTAGGATTTCACAACATTATCACTACACATCCTCTCCAATTCCTGCCGAAGGAAGTGGCAACCTTTTATCTCACATGGCAAGGAGAGAAAGGTTGAAACGAGGCCACTATTCGTGTTAGCAAGGACAATACAACAAGCAACACAACCTACAATGTGTTGAACATTATAGACGAGTTCTATAAGCTGAAGGATGAAGGTATCATCCTTGGAGATATCACAGAGGATCAGCTGCAGGAAGCTGTCGAGATGGTGATGGTTGTACCAATAACCTACACCAACAGAATGTTCAACGGAGGACTGCTTGCTCCGGAGTACAAGATTATCTTCGAGTTTGTACAACGGATATTCATGAACCACAACAGTTCATACGATCAAGTGACGCCGGAGAAGTTCAAGATACTCACAGCTGTGGTGCTCAATCTTCCCGTTAATTGGAGAAGAGTTCTGTTCGATCTGTTGACAAGGGAAGCTAAAATGATAACTTTCATCAAAGGAGCGAGCCCAGGCATTGAAGTGAGGAGGAGCAGCCTGAGGCATTCCACAAAGATCAGCTTCATGCTGGAAACATTTTTCAAACAACACCAATGGGATGAAGTGATTGAATTCAACGACAGATTGTGATTTCCCAAGGACCAACACTAGATCGAGATGTCCATGGGAATCACAGCCAATCTGATAGCCAAGGTGACAGATCCAGTACACGCTAACGCCTTGATGGAGATGGGGAGCTCCAATCCAATCTGGATTCCCCCATCTGCCCCCACAGAAAAATCAATCAAATCACGAGCCACCAAGGAAAAGCCAGTAGAAAGAACTCCTTCAAAAAGAGTCACTAGAAGAGCAAGCTCAGTGGATACTAATGCTTCTACAGCTGCTCAACAGCCAAAGCCCAAGAGGAGAAGACAACAGAAACTCTCTGAACCAATGGAAGAAGTCCAGGGTAAGGAACCTGCTATTTCTGATACACCTATCCCCCAACAGAAGTCCAGAAAAGGATTTTTCCCCTACTCACACAACTAGTCCATCATCTGCTGAACAATTAGAGCAGATTGATGAGGAAGAAGAGGAAGATGAATCCTCAGATGAGGATGTGGAGAAGAAAAAGGCTGAAACAGTGGTAAAGCTGCTAGAAGCAGAAGCAGATCACTCTGTTCTTAAATCATTTCCTGGCATCCAGTTAACTCCAGAGAGTTATGATGCTGTTAAGAGACTAAAACTACTCCTTCTCATTAAGGACAAATAATTCTATGTCCTCAACGCTCTGCTCAAGACCAGATCAATCTCTGCACTCAAGGTAGAAGAAACAATACTTTTAAACATCTTCGAAGTCTCCTCCATTGCAGAGTTAAGAGACACTTATCTCCAGAGCATCCTTGCCATTGCACAGCATGAAGCCCAGAAATTACAGATCGATCTGAGATCGATATATGAGAAAGAAGGGCTGTTACACTTCTTTGAAAGTGTAGTGGATGAAGAGAAAGAAGAAATAGCTGAAGCTCACCAACAGGGTGCAGCAGAACAAGGACCAGAACCAGCTCAGCACCAGACTGATGCTGCTGACCAGGCTATGCCAGCTGCAGAAACAGTTGAGATAAATACAAAGGCCAAGGAGGAACAGATCACTCAAGGAAGCAGCTCACACAATGCTTAATGCAACCAATCTATCAAAGAAATTCTGGGCAGAAGCAATCTACACAGCCTACTACACTCAAAACAGATCATCCATCACACTCAGACATGGAAAGACACCATATGAGATATGGAACAGCAGAAAGCCTACGATTTCTTATTTTCGTACTTTTGGCTGTTTGTGTTACATACACAATAATGGGAAATCACAATTGAAAACCTTTGATTGGAAAACTGACCCTGGAATATTCTTAGGATATTCTGATGTTAGTAAAGCTTATCGAGTTTACAATAAGAACTCTCATATTGTGGAGGTAACACCTCATGTTATTTTTGATGAGTCTACTGTTGAGTACAGGTCACTAGATGAAAAGCATACAGAAAATCAGGTGACTACCAGAAGGATGAATGAACTATTACTTGAAGATATTCTTATCTGGAATTCAAAAAGTGAGGATGAAGAAATTGTCACTCCACCTGTTGCTGAAGAGATCATACAGCAAGGGGGAATGTCACAACGCAATCTGGATGAAAACAGATCATCAACAGAAGAAAATGAAACAATTATTACAAATGATGATCAACATGAAAATCCAAATCCAGAAGAAAGTCCAGATGAGAATTCATTTCAAACTATATCTACAGCACTCCCTGAATTTGAGGAACCAACAGATCAACCTGATCCTGAGATATCTGATGTAGAGATGACCAGGAGAAGGAGATGGATACAAGATCATCCACCAGAACAGATCATTGGGAACCCATCAGATCGTGTGAAGACCAGAAGAATGCATGGAGAGAGTGCATTGTTAAGCTGTTACCTCTCTCGCATGGAGCCATCTGATGCTTATGAAGCACTTCAAGATGCAGACTGGATAACAGCCATGCAAGAAGAACTCAATGAGTTCAAAAGGAATGAAGTCTGGTATCTCGTGGACAGACCCAAACACCAAGGTGTGATAGGTGTAAAATGGGTGTTCAAAAATAAACGAGATGAGAATGGTGAAGTAGTCAGAAACAAGGCCAGATTGGTGGCAAAAGGCTATAATCAACAATAAGGCATTGATTTTGATGAAACATTCGCACCAGTAGCCAGATTAGAAGCTATAAGACTATTTCTAGCATATGCTGCTCACAAACGGTTCAAGGTATACCAGATGGATGTCAAAAGTGCTTTCCTCAATGGTATTCTTGAAGAAGAAGTATATGTGGAACAGCCACCTGGATTTGAAGAAGCAGATCCAGATCAGAAAGTATACAGACTAGCTAAGGCAGTCTATGGTCTAAAACAAGCCCCTAGAACTTGGTATGAGACCTTATCAACTTTCCTACTAGAATCTGGATTCAGAAGAGGATCTGTTGACAAGACTTTGTTTATCATCAAAGTCAAAGAAAACATTCTCTTAGTCCAGATCTATGTAGATGATATCATCTTTGGATCTCAATCTACCTATCTGTGTGACAAATTTGCAGAACTTATGAAAAATAAGTTCCAAATGTCCATGATGGGAGAAATGAGCTTCTTTTTAGGTTTGCAGGTCAAGCAGCTACCAGATGGTATCTTTATTAATCAGACAAAATATATCAACGATCTGCTGACCAAATTTGGGTTAAAAGACAGTAACCCAGTGAAAATCCCAATGCAGACCAATGGGAAAATCGATCCAGATCCAGAAGGAAAAGCAGCTAACATCACTCAATACAGAGCGATCATAGGATCATTACTCTACCTAACTGCTAGTCGACCTGACATCACTTTCGCAGTAGGAGTATGTGCTAGATATCAAGCAAATCCCAAAGAGTCTCACATGGAAGCAGCTAAGAAGATACTGAGATATCTTAAGGGAACAGCCCATGTAGGATTATGGTATCCATGTGAAGACAATTTTGAGCTAACTGGATACACTGATTAAGATTATGCTGGATGTAAACTGGACAGAAAGTCAACATCTGGTACATGTCAGTTTCTAGGAAATAAACTGATTTCTTGGTTCTCAAAGAAACAAACATCAGTTGCCACCTCAAGTACAGAGGCAGAATATATGGCAGCTGGAAGTTGTTGTGCACAAATATTGTGGTTAAGTGTTACAGCCCAATTTTTTAACCCTTTCTTAGTTAAGTAATTAGGCCATGACTCGATTAGGTTAAGAAAACTCTTGCAAGTGCGGTTTAATCGCAAAGAAAAATCTTAATAACTTTCGCTGAAAATCAGGGCAGATTGGACACTTCGACTTCGAAAGCTCATAACTTACTCATTCGGACTCCGAATTAAGATCCGAAAGAACCGTTGGAAAGGTATTGAAATGATCTTTAAAATGGTACGAAATTTTAGTGAATTCGAACAGATGAAACTCATGAAAAAGGGGTTTCAACCTGCTGCCCTGTTTCTAGCAAATACAAAACTTGCGCAATTTATGAACTCGGATTTTAATCTATCAAAGGTAAAACTCAAACAACCAAGAGAAAAGGGTCGAACATGATGATTCACAAAGGAAAATACCAACATGGATATCAAAGGCTAACCAAACATAATGGTACCAAACATTCAAGTTAACAACAAGGAATTGAGTTTCGCAACGAAAAAAGTAATTGAGCTATATGTATGACGACATATAACTCGAGGCTTACAAAATATATCTAACAAAGTTTAACAAGATAATCATAATCTCACTCAATATTTACATGTCTAAAGATAGACTCCAGTGTTCAGCTCATCCACCATCTCCCAGCTCAACCTGCATGTTTAAAAACACATGCAGGGCGTGAGTACATAAAGCACTCAGTGGACACATGCCAAAACATTTAAAATTTGCTCTTAGAGCTATATGATTGACTTGCCAACTTTAGCATATACAGGGCTTTAAGAAATATCTGCATATGCTTCTTAAAACTTATATCTTTTCTTTCTGAAAACAATAAAAACTGAACATGCATCAAATGTGTTTGCAGACATATATCTTAAATCTGTGATACCATATCTACTTTCTAGTGTTGAGAGGTAGGCCTCCCTCTCAAACACTCTGACCGGCCAGTACGCTCACCGGCTCACGGTCTAATGTGCACACAAACCCTTACCGGCAGCTCGTCCGGCATAGGGCCGATATCGTAATTCTGTCGTAGATAGGTACATGCAACATGCTCAAAAACAGGCAAGTCAACATCTATAAACATAATAAACATCTCAAAGCATAAATAATTCTTTAGCACGTGCATTTCTTTGGTTAGAAAGCCCACCTAGATAGATTGATCTATTTATCCCGAGGCTTCGTCTCTTTCTTTCTTTGCTTCTATCTCTTTCTCAGCTGAACCTTACATTAATTAAAATATTTAAAGATAAGAAATCTTTCTCTTTTCTATGAAATCATGATTTCATAATCTCATTCTTCTTCTTATATTTTTCTTAATTATAAATTTGTATAACTGTAATTTCTTCGGCTATTGCATCCTTCTATTCTAACATCTCATTCATTACTTATCTTATCTATGTCATTACTTCACTTCTTTACCTACTAAACTAACAATTTCTAACTCTTATGTACTTGGCTAATACAATCTTATAAATCCACATTAGTCACCATATTCATCCTTTATCTTAACTACTTCATCAAACCAAACAAATATAATCTCTATATATATATTTCAATTATGCCCTTCTACATGAAGATTTAAAATCTTAAGAGAAGAGTGACTCTATTTTTAATTTCTTAATTCAACTATGCTTAATTAGCTCAATGAACTCTAATAGATCATTACTTAGTTCAAATAGCATCAACATGTACTTAAACTTAGAAACTCCATAACTAACTAAATTTTTAAAAATTCATTTCCAATGCTTGGAAAATTCTAAATAAATTAATCTAGTCATTAATCATACCCATAAGCTCAAATATGATAACAATTTAAACAAATAAAATCAAAATCTATAAATATTTATTTTATTAATTTTCGAAAATTTCATAAATTAAGTACCTAGATTTTTCATCAAATTTCTTTCTAATCTTATGTTTAAACATGCTCAATTACATGAATATCAACTTAATTTAAGCATAGCATATCAAGTATTAACTTAATTTAATTTCAAACCCTAAAGACATATCTCCATCTATGTCATCTTATTTATACATATTCTTCCTCTTCCTACATGCTTTCCACCTTAAACATGCTTTAATCATGAAATAATAACTAATACTTCAAATTTAAACTCTCCATCATCATGCTTTAAAATCATGCTTCACCAAAATAAAACACCTAAAAGTATAATGAAAGAGCATCATTTACCTCTAATTTGCTAATTTTTATACTTGATTGAGCTTGAAACCACACTTATGGAGCTTGGGAGAAGAAAAATTTTATGGTATGGAGAGGGGAAGGTTTTCGAAAATTAAGAGGAGAAGGAAGAAGATGATTTTTGATTTTATGTCTATCTTGAATAATAATATGGTGATATTTATCTACACAATAATAATTTTATTTTGATTTAATTTAATTAGTGATTATTCATCACTTAAACAATATTCTAGAATATTTGAGAAATTTGTTTATGATCATCTCTACATAATATACTAACAACTCTTAAATCATGCTTAAGTAACACTTAGGTTACTTATCTTCACTAATCACAATTAAATACTTTAATTTTAAATTTTCTTATTTTTATTTCTTAAGGATGCAAAGCCTCATTAATACTCAAATTAGCAATTAATTACTAATTAAAATTTGAGGGTATTACATTAAGACAACTTAAAGATTATGAGATTGATGTCAAGGAAATACCAATCTTCTGTGATAGCTCAAGTGCTATAGCTATCACACAGAATCCTGTTCTGCATACCAGATGCAAACATGTGGATGTAAGACATCATTTTATAAGAGATCATGTTGAAAGAAAACATGTACAGATCGAGAAAATACACACTGAAATACAGAGAGCTGATATTCTTACCAAAGCATTACTAGAAGAAAGATTTAAGATGCTTTGTGGTAAACTAGAATTATTAAATCTTGAAGCAAGAACCAGATTGATATAAACCAGATCAAGTTAAATGTTCCAACAGGGAAACAAAACCAGATTGACATGGTACAGATCGATAAAATTAAGATCATGTGAAATTCCAACAGGGAATTGACACCAGATTACTAAGTACATATCAATACAGATTAATTAAAATTCCAACTGGGAATTAGTAAAAGAATTAATACACCAGATTCGACAGTGGCACAACCAGATCAATAGCTCTCACTATGCAGGAGATCGACCTTGACCAGATTACTTAATGCCACGTGGATATTAAATTAATAATTCTTATTAATTATCCCATTATAACTTGGTTAAGGGGGAAAGGTCAACTATATACGGCGACTAATTATATATATTCTGACATCAGATATCAAATCTTTTATTTTTGATGATTAAGTACAGTAATTGGGAAACGTGATCGAGGAAATATCTACTAAATCAAGAAAAAGGGAGAAAAATGACTGCAACAAAAACAACCCGCCACATCACAACCGTTTGATCAAAGCGCGTGCATCACACGATAAAGAGAGGCGGTGATAGACTGTAAACCTAGAACATGGGAAGGCGGGAAAAGCTGAAAAAGGGAAGGATTTCTGAATATTTTATTGCTTTACTTATCTTCTCCTTCGTTTATATGTTTGATAAGTTGTTTCATCTATCACTCACACTTATATTTTCTGAAACCTTTGCAAAAAAATTTCCTCTCTTTCAAACTCTCTCTACCTTCAAAAATCACTTTGTTTTTAGCAAAAATGGCACTCAAATCATCTCAGTTTCTCGATCAAGCGACCTTTTTGAAACCATACTTGCACCAAGACCTCTTCGCAGTTCTTGATACCTTCGGGTTTCACAAACTGGAAAAGGCATTTGATCTTGTCCGCCAGTGCAAAGGTTCATTGCTTTGTGATTCTTGTTTCCGTCTGTCTTATATTATCTCTTAAACATGCTTTTGATAAACTGCCTTTACTCATCTGCATATATATATACTTGTAATTACTGTGATATCGATTGCTAGACTGCATAAACTGTTTTGAGCACTTATACTTCACTGATGGAAGGATAGTGCTCACATATGCTCTCTCGTGTTTCTTGTAGGTTTTTACAACATTATCACTTCACATTCAGTTCACTTTCTACCTAAGGATGTTGCTACTTTCTACCTTTCATGGCAGGGAGAGAGGGGTGGACACGAGGCAACCATTACGGTTAGTAAGGGGAACACTATTAGCAACACCTCTTATAACGTCATCAACATCATCAACGACGCTTACAAATTGAAGGATGACGGTCTTGACCTTAGGGAAATAACTGCAGAACAGCTGCAAGAAGCAGTGGAGACAGTGATGATCATACCTATCCAATATACAAACAGGATGTTTACCCGTGCTCTTCTCGCTCCAGAATTCAGAATTCTGTTTGAATTCGTACAGCAAATCTTTCTCAACCACAACGGATCCTATGACCAGGTCACCCCTGAGAAGTTCAGGATCCTAGCAGCCATGGTACTCAACCTGCCAGTGAACTGGAGCAGGATCTTATTTGATCTCTTGGCAAAGGAGGCCAAGATGATCTTGTTTGTGAAAGGAGGCTCACCTGGCATTGAGGTGAAGAGAAGCAGCTTACGACACTCCACAAAAATCAGCTTTATGCTGGAAACTTTCTTCCCTCACCACCAGTGGGACACTGTTGTTGAGTTCAACACCATACAGCATTTTCCCAAGGACCAGCATCAGATAGAAATGTCAATGGGCATTTCAGCAAATCTGATTGCGCGGGTGAAAGACTCAGTGGTTTTTAATGCGCTGATGGAGATGGGAAACTCGAATCCCATCTGGATTCCTCCACCTAATCAAGCAGATCACTCCACAAAATCAAAGGTTACCAAGGAGAAACCAACTGAGAGGACTCCCACCAAGAGAGTCACAAGAAGGGCAAGCTCAATCGACACGGATACATCCACAGCAGCCCAGCCACCTAAACCAAAGCGCAGACGACTTCAGAAACTTGCTGATGAAGTCCAGGCTGAAGTACCTGCTACTACATAAACCATTCTCCCTCAACAGGAGGTTGAGGAAGCCGAAGTTCTGATGGGTGGTCCACCAGAGGATGTGGCCCCCATCTCATCCTTGAACCCAGACCAAACCAAAGATTTCTCCCCCATTCACACTGCAAGTCCATCGTCTGCAGAACCACTCGAACAGATCGATGGGGATACAGAAGGAGAAGATGCATCCTCTGGTGAAGATGAAGCAAAGCACAAGGCTGAAACAGTTGTCAAACTACTTGAAGCAGAGGCAGATCGTGCTGTTCTCAAAAGATTTCCAGGCATCTAGCTCACTCCCGAGAGCTATGATGCAGCAAAGAGAGTTCAACTCCTCCTTCTCATCAAGGATAAGGAATTCTACGTCCTGGACGCTCTGCTCAAGGTTAAATCCATCAATGCACTGAAAGCAGAAGAAACCATCTTCTTAAACACCTTCGGAGTCTCTTCCATCACAGAATTGAGAGAATCTTTTCCCCAAGACATACTAGCCATATCCCAACACGAAGCCATCAAGTTAAAGATCGATCTGAGATCTTTGTATGAGAAAGCTGGGATGCTGCAATTCTTCGAAAGTGTAACCTCTGATCATGAAGATGAAGAGATTGAAGAAGAGGTTGTGGAGGAAGCGGTTGCAGCAGATCAAGCTGATACTCACCAATAGGGTGCAGCCATGATAGACGTTACACCAGATCAATCCTTGGCTGAGGTTGAAAAGGACACCACTGCACAGGTTGAAGGAAACCAAGCCCAGGAAAGCCCAATTCCAAAAGCAGTGAGTGACCAAGCTGAAGCAGCCCACGAGCCAGCTGGACAACGCGTGGGGGGTCTACCAACAGATGACCTCTATACCCCAGCTGTCGCAGCTACACTGGATGAACATGTGGAGATGACAAACTTGGAAGACATATTGATGAACCAGCATCAATCACTGTCCAATACACAAGTGAGGGATCTCATCTCTCAGAAGGTTGATAAATATATGTATGGAACGCTCACTCACGTCCAAGATGAAGCCATCCGCATACTCACAGAGTTCAACGACCACTTGAAGACTCACGTCGATCAAGTTGACTCTGATTTGAGGAGAATATGCAGGCTGAAAATCGAAGAACTGAGCAAGAAAATGGCCGATGATAGAGCTGCTGTAGAAGAACGGAAGGCACAGATTGATCAAAGTCTGTTCACAATAGAAATTAAAGTGAAAGAGATTTACAAGATTGTCACTGCTTTTGCTGAGAAAGAAAAAGACATGGTTCACACCATAGTCCGAGAGCAGACCGATGGCCTCACTACAGAGATAGTGAAAGAGGCAAATGCTTACACTAGATCATTGCTTAGGCAATTTGAAGCAGCCGGCAAAAATTTTGTAGAAAGAAAGATGTACGACCTGGGTTACCCTACGAAAACAATGATTGATACATACTTCACACAGCTGAACTGACCGACGTCAAGAAATCATTCCAAAAGTAGATCGATGATGCTAATCTCAACATCACATCTCTGCTTACACACAAGGTTGAATCCGACAAGGAGCACAATGCAATGAAGGAAGAGATCACTTCCCTACGGGCACTCATCAATATGTTTGTTGATGATGTCAAAAAGGGGGAAGGATCTGTGAAAGGAAAGGAGAAGGAGAAAGTTCAACCTGAGCAACAGATCACACCAAAATCAACCAGCCCACCATCTGCACCAACATATGCTCAAATCAAAAAGACCACATCTTCAAGCAGATCGAGCCAACCTCAACCACTAAAGAAAAAGAAACGCTCTGGATTCTGTTGGTCATCATCTGCCCCTACCAGAACATCAAAATCAAAAGAAGGAGAGACCAACTGGGTCCCAGAGAACTTAAGAGAAGGATGGGAAGGGTTGAGAGATGGATTTATCATGTGCAGATATTTTCTCAAGGAGCCTGCATACAGCGAAGGAACGACAAATGAGGCCTTTAATCTCTACTTTGACATGAATGATGCTAGAGACTTGGTTGAAGGCATAAGAAAAGCAGCTGCAAAGGCAAAAATCCAGATCACTGCCCCAGAAAGGGAATTCAAAACATGTCCAACCATTCCAAGGACTGATCTGCCTGACAAGACCTTTCTGCTCACCTATATAAACCAGCTCGCGGAGAACAGAGGGTACAAAGTTGACGCAGAAGACCCTGACTACATAAGGATAAGAGAGGGTGTTTATGAATGTGTGCAGCTGATCTCGGATGAGACAAGGGCTAAGATGAAGAGACAACAGGAAGAGAGAAGAAAGAGCAGATAGCTATATTTTTTTTATGATCTGCACTTCTTACCTTTGTCATGATTATCTGTAAACTTTATTCTCCCTTATCTATGAAGTTTGCATTTGTAGTTTCAGATGACAACCCCTAATTGTCCAGAACATATATAAACTGTCTTAAATCGTTAAAACCTAAATAACGAACAATCATCAATCTGGTCATCAATCCAGATCACTCTTAAGAGTTGCTAGGATATTATTGTGAAGTGTGGTTTTGACATCATCAAAAAGGGGGAAATTGTTGGGAACCCTAAGTAACTTAGTTTTGATGATGGTCTTTCGAAACACACTTAGTTTTCTTAGAGTTTAAACTGTTCTACATGTTAAACAAATCACTAGATATAAAGTGTACTCTGTTATGGAACAGATTAAGAGATGACTTGAAATGTAAAGGAAATATCCCTATAGAAGTCAATCTCAACTTAGTATAGGATGAAGGTCAAGATTTCACGCCAAAAGGAATCGATCTGCTGTAACAGAAAGAGACCAGATCGATGACCAGATCGATGCCTTCAGCGAGGAACCAGAACGATTGAGTCATCAATCCACCAGCTGTCATCATCCTACACATCATATGCTCTTGCCACGTCAAGATTAAAATTCCATCCAACTGGGATTGGAAAGAAGATCTTCGGCTAACACATAGAAGGAAAGAGACCGTTAGCAATCTGCTTTCCATAACTCAAAGATTGAGTCAACCTTTCCTATATGGCAAGAACAGATATGATGGTGTTGGTCCCGAAAGAGCAAGGTTTGGTGTATGGGGGGGGGGGGGAATACACCAAATACAAACTTTTCAGTTTACTTGACTAATTAGATCTGAGAGATGTAGCTTTCTGAAACACAGATAGCTCAAGGTGATAAAACAGATTGATTTTCTAATCGATCTTGTTCTATCCAGGTAAAGTCTCTCAAGTGAGTTATACAAGGCAGAGAGTAAGTTTATACTTAAACTCTAACAGTGTATCGTGTGCGGAATAATGGTGGACTTAGTTGGTGCTCTTGTTAAGAAAATCTTTTGAAAACTTAATCGAGTATTTAGAAGAGTGATTAAGAATGCAGGTTTGAATGAGTATGATAGATGCAGAGTAAAAACAACTGAACATAAAATGCAGAATTTAAATGGCACAGTTATTTTTACGTGGTTCGGGAAACCCCCTACGTCCACGGTCTAATCCAAACTGGATTAGATATCCACTACTAGGATACTCTTCTTATTTAACCTCGCTGAGAACGAGCCACAAGTTCCAAGTACCAACTAACTGAAACTTATGCACGAATAAGGGTCGTGTCCCTTTACAACTTACAGAAAACTACTGTAAACAGGTTATCTTCACGTTAATCCACTAGAAAACTACTAGCTAGCAAAGATCTCCTTCTTCTTCTCGATAAGATAGACTTGAATCGAGGTTTGGTTGGTGTGATTACGATCACGAACAGTTTGAAGTTTTGGTCCGACGAGAGATAGATTGCTCAAGAATGATTTTTCAATGTAGCGCGTCTCTTCTATTCATTTTTTTTCTTCAGACCATGGCTCCAAATATATATAGGCATTGAATTAAAATTCTAGCCGTTTGTTGATTGGCGTGATTTGATTTGTGGATTACCAATCAATCATATCTCTTCTTTCCTTTTAGATTTGTTGATTGAATCTTCTATGATTGGAAAGCAGATCGATAGTGATTTCTTTCCTTCTTCATGTCAATCAGAGATTCTCCTTCCAATTCTTAATGGATGGGCTTTAATACTGACGTGGCAAATGTCATCTGCTGGTTTAGATAGCTCTATCGATCTGTTGCCACTTCTGTCTGGTTGGTTCAACTCTTTCTGGTTTGAACAACTTTCTGTTAAGGTTAACTTGCTGGTTGAGACTTTCTGGTAAGCATTCTGTCTGTGACTTGCTGGTTTAACTTGCTGGTTGAGACTTTCTGCTTCAACTCTCTGTCAAAGTTAACTTTCTGGTTGACCCTTTCTGTTTCAACTTTCTGTTAAAGTTAACTTTCTGGTTGACCCTTTCTGTTTCAACTTTCTGTTAAAGTTAACTTTCTGGTTTAGCATTTTCTGTCTTGAGACTTGCTGGTTTTGAGTCTTTCTGGTTTAGCATTTGCTGGACACTTTCTGGTTGAAGTGCTTTTCTGTTGATGTCTAGCTGTTGGAGTTTATAAACAGCTAGCTGTCCATCGATCTGCTATTGATCTTCTATCGATCTGTCCTCGTTAAGAATGCTTGCATATATAATATTATGCATATATATAATATGGTTTCGCATCATCAAAACATATAAATAATGATTTCCACAATCATCAAAAAGGTTCCCAACAGATGGAAACCATTGATTGGCAATATACCATCTATCTCACGCCAATCAACAACGGCTAGAATTTCAAATTCAATGCCTATTTAGTTGAAGTTAGAGATCTGGAGAAATGTGAAGAATGCACGCGAGCTATACTGTTGTCATACTTCCAAGCAATCAATCTGCTATCCAGACTTAGAGCTTCAACACTCTGTGATTCTACATCACACCAACTATCTCAATTCAAGTCTGTCTTATCGAGAGAAAGGAGATCACCCTGCTAGCTAGTAGTTTTCTAGTGGTAACGTAGAGGTAATCTGTTGTAAAGGGACACGACCCTTAATTCGTGCATAAGTATCTCTCTAGTTTTGATTGATACTTGTGACTCGTTCTCCACGAGTATAAAGAAGCAGAGTATCCTAGTAGTGGATAATCTGGTCTAGTTTTGACCAGATCGTGGACGTAGGGTTTTCCCGAACCACGTTAAACAACTGTGTGCTTTACATTCCTGCATCTTTAATTTCTGTTGTTTATTATTCTAACCTTCCACACTAGCATTCGATCTGCATCTCAATCAATCTCCTTAACAATCTGGATAATTCCTAAGGTTTTCTAAACAAGAGCAATCACGAATCCACCATTATTCCGCACTCACTCAACACTCAGAAAGTAATAAGATCACTCTTATTATTAGCTAAGTGTTTTCACCAAGAGAGTAATCTGTTTGGACTAAAACTGCTATCGATCTGCACATCGATCTGTCTAGTCATCTATCGAGCAATTTCTTATACAGAATAGCTTGAACTCTCGCACAACTTGTCAAGTAAACTGAAAAGTTTTTATTTGGTGTATTCCCCCCCCATACACCAAGACTCTTTCCGGCGAGATTCTCATTCGAAGAACATCACTTTTGGCTTGTATTCCAAGACTCTTTCCGACGCCACTTTTCAGCATTATCTTTAGACATTTTTTCCTTCATAGTTTAGCACGTCTCGACCTTGATTCGAAGGTTGAGACTGTGATTTCTAGTTAGTTCTCTTTAATTTTAGATTTCGTACTCGAAGGTTATCCTATTGCAACATGTCGTTCTTGTTTCATTTCCATAATTCTTTTTGTTATTCAGACTTTTTCAAGTTATTAATCAAGGTTGTTTCTCTTTTATTATTCTGTCTTTCGTTTATTGATTTAATTTCTTGAATTGTTTATGCTTCCGGTTACTTATCCCGTTTACGATTTCCAGTTTACTTTACGCATTCTTGTTGCTTTCAAATTCCAAGTTACTTGTTTTCTTTCTAATTCGCATCTTGATTTCTTAGATATATATTTATTTACTCGTTTCTTTATAGATTATGTTTAATTTACGTTTCTTATTTATATTTTTCACCTAGTTATAGAATCTCCAACAAATCCTTTTTATTGTTTTCTTGAACAAAGAATCGAATTGCCCTGTTAAGTCTTCCTTGAGAATACGACTTGAGTTGGCTTATTATTGCTAGATGACCTTGTTTTAAATTGCGAGTGACTCAAAACTATTTTAGTCGAAACACTCTCTCTATAGGATAGTTCCAACAATGGTGCTATAAATACCACCTTCACTTCCAGAAACGAGTACAAGAATTCAAGCAAAAAATCTGCCATTACTATGCTAAAAAATCTTCAAGCTTTCAACGTTCAAAAACACTCCAAGTTCAACCTAGAATTCTCTGAGTGTTTATCAACTGCTTGAAGCATTTGTGTTTCTAGAAAACTATTTTCAAAACGAAAGCTAGAGATCTAGCTTAGATCAAAGTATAGTTTTTTTTTTCTTATATTGTAGTTATCAATCTTTGAAATAAGTAAATGTTATCACAAGATAATATCTAGTTTTGATATAATCTTGTGGCTCATACTCAATGAGTAAAAAGAAAGGAGAACATTAGTGAATTTTTGATCTTGTTCTTGATCGAACCGTGGACGTAGGGACAGTTTATCTCGAACCACGTTAACTACTTGTGTTCTTTATTATTTCTACTTGCTTTGATTATTCACTCTCATACATATCATTCTCTTAAATCATCTTGCTAATATCTTGAGTAAGAAAATCATTTTCACATTAAAAATAGCATTACCACCAATCTTCCGCACACAACTTAGTTTAAGTTTAACTTGCCTAAGCTATTCTTAATCTATGTTATACACATATCAATGTATTATATGTGTGAGTTTAGTTATTTGTAAAAGAAGAACTTAACTTGCTACTCAAGCTATCTTATGATATTAAGTGTGTTTAAGCCTTGTTTATCAAACTTAAACGAGGAAACCCTAAAAGTTTGAATTGGGGTATCCCTCCATACACCAATCTTACTCTTTCGGGACCAACAAGTGGTATCAGAGTAGTGGTCCATTTTGGCCATTGTTTCTGTTTCACAAGAGTTAATCTCTGTGTGGTCATCTTGGATAGATCTAGGAAAATATTTTCATCTCATAGCACGTAAATTTAACTAATTTTCTACTTGAATTATGGAAGGTCAACTAGTTCGTGCATGCGAGGATTTTTCCATTGCTGGATATGATGACTGGAGCTTCAAAATTGAGATGTGTTTGAGGGCTCAACACATCGAAATGTGGAAAGTCGTCATCGATGGTCCAATCAAGATCATGCACAAATCAGACTTAGAGATCAAAGATGGTATTGGACTGTTGGACTAAATTTATTTCGAGTCGCTCGCAATCTAACGAGGTCTTCTAGCAATGATAAGCCAACCCAAGTCGTATTTTCAAGGAAGACTTAGCAGGGCAATTTAACACTTTGTTCAAAATGAAAGCAAGTAAAAGAATGTTTGAGGGTTTTAAAACTAGGCGAAGAATATAAAATAACACTTTGCCTAACTAAGAAAACAAGATGCGAGTTGAATAGAATGCAAGTAACTTGGAGATCGAAATTATAAAGAATGTAGAAAGCACTATGGAATTTGAAATCAAAAAGAACTTAGAATGAATAAACGAAATAGAAAAACGCAAGCATAAACAAATAAAGGAACTGAATAATAAAAACGAACCTGGAATATAAAACTTGAATCCAAAATGATAAATGGAAAAGAACAACGAGCTAGAATGTTTGCGATCGGCTATCCTTCGGAATCCAATACTAAAGCTAACAACGACTAACTAAAAATCAAAAGCCTCGACCCTAGAATAATAGGTCGAGAGGTGCTCAAAATATAAGTGCAAAACATCTGGAAGAAGGTCTCAAAAAAGGTCTGGAAAATGATGATTCTCGAATGACAAAAATGTCGAATATTTATAGGCGAAGAGGGAGGTCAGCGGTCGCTTACGTGTTAGCGACCGCTGACAAAACTGTTCCACGCTCCCCGTGCGCACAATCTGCAGAGGTGGTTGGTGCTGGCCTGAGTTAGCCGCTGGGGTCAGCGGTCACTGGCCCCGACGCATGTTGGCTCAGTTGGGGCACCAACGCCTAGTCAGCGGTCACTTAGGGCCACACAACCGCTGACTGGTGCTCTTGGCTCTAGTCTCCATCCTCTTGTCATATCTCGATCTTTTCTCGTCCCGTTTCCAACTATAACACTTGTCTAGGCTCGTGATCCTGAAACATAAAATGAAACGTAAAATCGAGCCCAAAACCATATGCAGAATGGGAAAACAACAAGAATAAAGAAACAAAAAATACGAGATTAGACGATCCAAAAGAGGCTAAACAACCCCTCCACACACAAAACCTTGCTTGTCCTCAAGCATAACTTAGTCTGAAATATCCATAGGAAAAATCTAACACGACATGCATTCTTGACAAGACTTCAAATCATTCCAAAATCAACCTTCCTATCATCATGTCACGTCACATAGAGATCATAGAAACAAATGGTCCACTTAGACTAGATACTCATCAATTCGAATAACACAAAATAATGATGCACAAGGTAACATCGTGATCACATAACCGGCTAGAGTTTTTATCTATCACTTTATTGCCGTATCTTCTCTTTTATTTTCTTTTCAATATGAGGAATATTAAGGACAATGTTCACCGGGTGTGTACTCCAAATGTTCGGATTTTCTAGGTGTGGTTTCCCATATCCATCTCTTTTATAATTTTGAATTATTGATAAGAGAGCGGGGTGGATGTTTCAACTTATTTTAATTAAGTTACTCACAAAAGAACGAGATCATTATAGATTAATAAGTTAACCTAAGTTGTATTCTCAAGGAAGGCTAAACAGGGCTTCATCTACGTTGTTTGATGAAAAAAAATTAAATGAATTGTTGTTTAAATGATTATTATTATAAATTAATTAATTATCTAGGCGTATGACATTAAAGGAATTCAAAAACGAATTATCTAGGCAAGAATTAAGAAAACAATTAAATTCTAATTCTAAGAACGAGGAAGTAAAGGAAATAAATCTTGACATGCTTCGATTGATTGATTAACATGGATAATAGAATAAGAGATCAATAATTCAAACTTAATCAAGATGGAGGCCACAATAAAGTAAAACAATAAATAATAATGAAAGCAATAAGAACTCACGAATTAAAAGAAAGAATGATGCAATAGAAATAGAAGTCTCCGGGTTGAATCATGATCGAATCGACAACGAAAAAGAAATAACAAAGTATAAATTTGAAGTACTAAACTATCTACTTTGTTTTCTCCCTTCATAAAATTTAGTTTTGATGATGTTCTTTCGAAAACATACTAAGAATTATTTCTATTTGTTAGGCCTTAACCTGTTCTGCATGTAACAGATCACTATCTTATAAAGTGAATCTGATAGTGAACCAGTTCATAGACCAAGTTAGATGATGACTTAGAATGTAAAGGATTATATCCTTAAGAAGTCATCTGGTTAGTTGTTCTACACTGAAGAACCAGATCAGCAGGAGCTTACAAGCAAACAGATGATGTGATCAATGGCCACTCAATCTAAATATGCTGAGATTATTCACTGAGGTTGCAGCCATGCTTGGGAATAGTTTCGATACAGATTGATATTGACCAGATTAATGTTAATCTGTTTACTAGATCATGCAACATAGAATGAACCAGCCCAGGACCAGATCAACCTAGTCATCTGACATACAAAATTGTCTAGATGTACTTAGAAGAATCCCACCCAGAGTGCCACATCAGCAGATCCCTCGGAGATGGAAAGTGTTGGGAACCCCATGAATTTGTATTTATTTTGATGATGTTTCTCGAAACTACACTTAGATGTTTTTGAAACCAAGTATTTATTGTCATCTATTAAGGATTATCTTAAGTGTAAGAGAAGCAGATCGTTTTAGTACACAAATAACGATCTGTATTATTCTAGTTAAAGGTATCCTGGACACAATGATCACTATAATATCAAGTTTCTCTTGTAAGTCAGCTGACTGTTAATATAAGGAGTAGATCGTTTTCATGTATTAAATAACGATCTGCTTCCCATATAAGCAGCTCGCTGACACTTGGTTATGGTTTCTATTTGTAGTTCATATTTCAACAGATCACAAATGTAAAAGTAACTTGAAGTTTTCGAGTTGACTTATAACGATCTGGTTCTCTAGAATAGAATTAGATATTTCGTAGGATCAAAAATATGCTTGTTATATTTTACAAGCATTTGAGCAGCTCGTCCAAAAAGGAGGATCAGCCCGCTGATTCTAATCTACATATAGCAGATCGTTCAAGTCATCATAAGAGGATGAAGCAGCTCGTTCACAAGGAATACATCAACCAACTGTTAAGCTCAAGATCGTGTTGTTTCAAAAATAATCTTATCATCTCTACCATACTTATAGCAGATCGTTTTATACCAAAAACGATCTGGTCGCATCAGTCAATGGATTATGAGATGAAGTTACAACACAAAGGACAGCGAGCTGGTATAACATCAAATTCAAGCTGTTCCTCACAGTAACTACGGTGGACTGCCGACATACCTAAATTTGTCACAAGTCAACCACTCTTTGTATTGTCACATCAACAGCATGCTTTAAGGAATGAAGTACAAGAATATCAAAATTCCAGTACGGTGAATCATTCCCAGTATGGCAATACATTGGGAAATCTCATGAAAGGTGGTAACCACTCTCATTTTGACAGCGCGTGCTTCAACAACACTGCCATGCATTTAATGCAGTCATTAATGCAATGAAGAAGGACATCTTCTTCTCCAACGGATAGTTTTCTTCAAAGAGGCTATAAATACCACCTTCGCCTCCAGGAACGAGTACGAGAAATCACGATTACAAAGCTCAAACTCTGCTCAAATATCTTCAAGTATTCAAAGCTCTAAAAGCACTCCTTCAAGCTCTAGAATTCTCTGAGTGTTTTATTATTCTTTTGAAGATAGTTTTCTGGAAACTTGCTGTTTACAAAACCCAAGTTAGGATCTAGTTTTGATCCAAGATTTGTAAGATTTAGATTGTAGTTCTTCAATCTAAGAAGTGTAATCTCAAGTTGTTATCTAGTTTTGATAAAGCTTGAGGCTCGTACTCAACGAGTAAAAAGAAAGGAGACATAGTAGATTTCGATCTAGTTTTTATCGAGCCGTGGACGTAGGAAAAGTTTATCCCGAACCACGTTAAATACCTTGTGTTCTTACTTTCTGTTTTACTTCATTATCATATCCTTCACACTCTTGCATTAACTTGGTTGTGTTAAAAGATTGACTAAAGAAAACGTTTTTAACTACAAAGAGCATTAACCACCGAATTCCGCACACAACATTAATCAAGGTTAACTTTCTTAAAGTTAATCTTATTAAGTGTTTCTTCTCACCTAAGGTTTATTTGAGCTAAGTTGTTTCTTCCTCACAAGAAGAAACCCTAAGCTAACCTAAGCTATCTTTATTTATAAAGTGTGCTTAAGCCTTATACTTGAATTTTGAACAAGAAAACCTAAAAAGTTTGAATTGGTGTATTGGGGGGGGGCGCCCCCCCCATACACCAATCTTGCTCTTTCGGGACCAATAGAAAGTACATCAATTAGAGATCAAGAAGGGAAGATGGATCAATCACAGCTTGAAGAAGGAAAGAGAATCAATCATCATCTGCTTTCTATATATCAAGGATTCGGTCAACCTTTCACAAAGGCGAGATGAAACATTATGGGATTCATATCATTTGATTGGCAATCATCATTTATTACAAGCCAATCAAAGCCAACGATTAAAATTTTAAAATTCTACACCTGTTTACGTGGTTCGGGAAACCCCCTATGTCCACGGTCCAATCCAAACTTTATTAGATATCCACTATTAGGATAGTCTTCTTATTTATACTCGCTGAGAACGAGCCACGAGTTTCAAATACAATATGTTTTGAAACTTATGCACGAATAAAGGTCGTGTCCCTTTACAACATACATAAAACTATTATAATTGGATCTCTTCACGTTAATCCACTAGAAAACTACTAGCTAGCGAAGATCTCCTTCATTCTTCTCGATAAGACAGACTTGAATCGAGTTGGTGTGATTTCGATCATGAACGGCTTAGAACACGATCTGCTGAGTAGAAATCTTCTCAAGTGAATGCTTTGAAGAGGAAGATGATTTCTGGGCAGAGTAACAACTTGTTGATCGTCGATGATGGTTTTGTACTCTTCCAATCTTTGTTCCAAGCTTTTATAGGTGTAAAATTTTTAAATTCTAACCGTTGGTCTTGATTGGTTTGGAGTAAGTGTGATTTACCAATCAAGGATAGTGAATCCCTAAATTATCTCCTCTTCCCTTTGGAAAGTTTGACTAAATCTTCAATAAATATAGAAAGCAGATCGTTGACAGGTGCTACTTTCCTTCTTCGCTTAAGGATTGATTCTCCTTCCATTTTTGACAGTTTGCGCGATGTGGCAATGAGTTTCAGATTCTTCATCAGTTAATCTGGTCAAAACACATGATTGCCATTTGACTGATGAATGATCTGATATTATCTGGTTCAACTTCAAACATCGATCTGGACACACCAGATTGATATCGATTTGGTTAGCAGTCGATCTGGCCTTCAGAAAATATGCTCCAACATATAGTAGACTCTTCTGTGAGTTTTCTGGTAGAACTGACCGAGTGACCATCTGTTACATCATTTGCTTGCTTCAATTTGCTGTTGATCTGGTCCACGAACAATAGAAAAATAGAATTACTTCTATAGGATGAGATCCTTTACATACCAAGTCATTTTCTAATCTGGACTAAGATCATGTTCCTTATCAGATTCACTTTATATTACAGTGATCTGGTACATTTAGAATAGATTGAGGTCTAGCAAGACAGAATGAACTCTAAGTGTGTTTCGAGAGAACATCATCAAAACTAAAATATTGTGGGGTTCCCAAAAATTTCCCCCTTTTTGATGATGTCGAAACCACACTTTACAAAATAACCTTAAATAACGCATTTGAAGAGTGATCTGATTTTAAACAATAGAAGGGTTAACAGATTGTTATTAATTCATATAACAATCAAATGCAATAGATATTTCTGGACAGACTTTGTCTTCAGAAAATCCACATGTATATATATATATATATTAATTTAGTACAGGTGGATTACATGGAGTTATCAAAAATAAGAAAAAAGAAGTAGCAGATGAATGTAGAATAAGACAATTTAAGAAAACCATATGGCTGCTCCTCCTTTCTTCATCTTTTCACGCTGTGCATCAGAGACAAGTTGAATACTTTCGTAAATTCCATCTCTCACTCTGGCGTAGTTAGGGTCGTGATTGTCAATCTTGTATCCCTTTATCTTAGCCAGCTGGAATCATAGGGCATACCATGTACTCCTTTTTAGGTGCCTTTATTTGGATTTTAGCACTCGTGGCAGCAAATCTGATTTTCTGTATCAGGTCCTTGTCTCTAAAATTCTCCATGTACCGGTTGAAGTCTTCGTCTGGTGTAGACTATGAGTATATAGTTTCTTTGAGAAAGTACCTATTCATTATGAACCCTTGCTTGACCAGCTCCCAGTCCTTCTGGTCACTTTCTGGTACCTAGATATCCTTTGGTGTTTGCTTCTTCAAGGACAAGTTCCATGCAGTAAAGGGCTTCCTCTTCTTCTTCTTTGATTGTGTTGTAGATTGAGATGACTATTGCTGAGAACGTTCTGATGATGGCGGTGAGGAAAAGCTCGTCTAGTAAGACTTCTCTTTTGCTTCTTATGCAGCTATCTTCTTCTCATGCTCTGCCTGTTGTAGAATTGTGCCCGGAAGATAGGGTCACAAGCTTGTTCTCTGTTGACTCCAAAGAGCAGCATCTCTACTATCTGGTCTCCTGCATCAATAGGCTTTTTGCCTTTCTCACGAACAGCACTAGCTTGTTGTTGACGTTGTTGAATTTGTTCTGGTTCAACAGTGGGATCTGTATTATTCTGGTTCTGTTACAAGCTTTCCAGAGCCCTTTCCATCTCTTTTTACTCCCTTGTCAGCCTTACATATTTCCCCCTATTCGACATCATCAAAAATAGTCTTGATAAGTGTACGAAGGGAATCTATTTCTGCCTTCATGGCCTCCATCTCTTCTTCTGCATCTGCCTTGAAGCCTAGCAACATGTTCACTATCTGATCTGTGGCAGAGAGCTTCCTTTCTAGTCTGTTGTTCATGGTGGAGACAGTAGCATCGTAGGTTTGCTAGTGTTCTTCAACCGTACCAAGTCTGGTGTTTTGATTCTCGTATTCTGTAGGATTTGATCCTAGGGTTGTAGGATGGAGCGTGTAAATCTTCTTATCCACTGCAACTTTCCTTATTCTTTTTCTTGCAGAGATTTCCTCGATCACAGTTTCCAAAGGTGTGCTAATCATCATAATTATGGAAGATTTAGTAAATCTATGTCAGAAAATAACTTTATAGACCATAGTTAGGGTGGTAATTAGTGTCAGAGACGCTTCTAATTTCCGAGTTCCCCCTTGACTAAGTAATCGATTATTGGAAAATTAATTTCCACGTGTCAATGCTGTATCTCCATCATCTTCTGACTCATGGAGGATCCCAGAACGTATACATTAGAAGAACGACGTGAAGCAAATCTATATGATTTTGCCAAGGGAATCATCTCCAGCACTGTTAACGGAGTCCATCTGGCCAATATCCAAGATCTGGATACAGCTAAAGAGATGTGGGAAGCACTGCGAGAACTCAGCTTAGGTTCTTAAGCTATGATCGAGAACAAGTTGTCCCTGACATGCAACAAGTTCGATGAGTTCAAGATGAAACCTGGAGAAACCATTGAGCAGATGAAGAACAAATTCATCGAAGTGTTACTTCTGCTTTCAATAAAAACAAGTATACACAGAGAGAGAAGAATCTCAAAATTCACAGAGCGTTGCCAACAAGCTGGGAGATATATTCTGCCATGTAACCACTACGTGCTGATTTCAAAAGCACTATTTGATCATTTGGCTGTACACGAATGTGAGATCAGAAGGATTAATGGACAAGATCAAGAAAGAAGAACGAGAGTAGTTCGAAGAAAGAGAAGGAGATAGCCTTCAAAACGAAGTCCATAGCAGACGAACCAATAGCACCTGCAGCACCAAAAGAAGGAGGCTATGGTAAGCTATTCAAGGAATTTTCCATGATTGCCAAGAGGATGGAAAAAATGGAAGTCAGATCGAGAAAATACCGCAGATTCTACAAAGACAACAAGAGTAGATATCAGAAGAATAGAGAACCAAATCGATCTGATAGCAAAGGCGAATCAAAAAGTAATGGAAAAACATCTTACTCTACTGATTATACTTGCTTTGGATGTAGCAGATCAGGTCATTTCAAAGTAGACTGTCTTGATTCATCAAAAAGTCAGAGAAAAGAATTAAGAGCTAAGAGAGATCGAAAGCTCAACGCAAAGTAATGCTGGCTAAAGAAGACTCTAGCAACTCAAGTCATCTATCTGATAGTTCCTTAGAAAACGATGAGGCTTTTTATGCACAAGAGACATAAGAAGATTGGGATGAATGCTACATGGGATTAGATAATGGACTTGACCAGATCGAGGTAAACTCTTATATATCTATGTCTTCAAATAAACTTGTGTATGATTCCGGAAATGAAGATGAACCAGAAGTCTCATGGGATGAAATCAATGAGATGTTCAAAAGCTACACAAGTGTGAAGAAATTATTCTCTGAAGTCATAAAAGAGAATGACAAGTTGAATGAAACAATAAAGTTCTTGAGTGAAGAAAACACCAAGTTCTCAACTCAAATCAATGATCTAGGAGAATAGATCAAAACAAAGGTTGTTGAGATCTACTCACTCAATTCAAAGTTGAAGGACATGGTCAACAGAAAGGACGTAGTTGAAGAAAAACTGAAGAAGACCATGGAGAACATGAGCAAGATCAACAAAAGTCAAGAACGAGCTGGTATGATCATTGACATGCAAAGAAGAGGAACAACTGACTTGGATATACTGGAAAAAGCAGTGAAACCAAGTTTGTAGCTGATAGGAAAAACATACTAGATCAAGTCAAAGATCTACAAAATAAGAAGAATCAACCCCATAAGATGATGATGAAGGAAGTAGGAGAAAAGAGGTATTATTAGAAGAAAGGTCAACTTGCTCACTATGTCAAGACAGATAAAGATCAGAAGCAGAAGGCATCTACTAAAACATCATCAACCAAGAAGAAGAAGATCAACTGGGATAATGTTGAGAGAAACCATCCATCTATCTACAAAGCCATATCAAGAACAAAGTTAATCTTGATTCTTAAAGGAACATTTGCTACTAACCAAGCACCCACTCGTTGAAAGGGTAGTTAAATCTCCATAATTGTAGGATCGAAGAACTGCAAGAAGAAGTAAAGTAGCAAAGGGAACAATCTGGATTATTGATAGTGGTTGTTCAAAGCATATGACATGTGACAAGAACATTCTATCAGATTATGTGGAAAGAGAAGGACCACAGGTAACCTTTGGATGTAACTCAAAAGGTTATACCAGTAGGATATGGTAATATCAAGATTGGCAAGACTACCATCACTAATGTATCTTATGTGGAGGGTCTTAATCATAATCTATTTCAGTTAGCCAATTATGTGCTAATGGAAATCAGATTGTCTTTGATGCTAACAACTGTTTTGTGAAAAACAAGGAAGGAGATGAAACTCTTCTTATCGGGAAAGTGCAGGACATGTTGTACATTGTGCAGTGGACTAACCAGATCGAGACATGTCTAATCACCAAGACAATCTCATAAACAAGCTGGCTATGGCACAAATGACTAAACCATCTCAATTTCAAAACAATCAATAAGATTGCAAGAGATAAGCTAGTCGAAGGATTACCAGAACAAGTGTATGACAAATATCATATTTGTGAAGCATGCCAAGCTGGGAAGCAGACAAGATCATTATTTTCCAGCAAAGCAGCTCACTCATCTTCCAGAGTCTTAGAGTTAGTACATTTAGACTTATTTGGCCTAGTTAAGTCATTGAGTATAAATGGAAGAAAGAACACTCTATTTACCATTGATGATTATTCAAGATTAACTTGAGTTATCTTTCTGTTTAAGAAGAAAGAAACTCTGGAGAAACTGCCAAATTTTCTCAACAAGATCACCAAGCAAAAGGAAACATCTGTTGTAACAATCAGAACAAATCGTGGAACAGAGTCTCTAAACCAGAAGATTGAGGAATATTACAACCAGATGAGTATCACACACCAGACATCTGCAGCAAGAACACCTCAACAGAATGGAGTAGTTGAGAGACGAAACAAATCGTTAAAGGAAGCAGCTCGTACAATGCTAAATGCAACCAAATTACCTAAGAAGTTTTGGGCAAAAGCCATCTACACGGCCTGTTATACACAGAGATCTGGAACAACAGAAAGCCTGTTATAACTCTCAGATATGGGAATACACCATACGAGATCTGGAACAACAAAAAGCCTAGGATAGAGTATTTTCGTACCTTTGGTTGTATGTGTTACATTCATAATAATGTGAAATCTCAATTGAAAACCTTTGATAGCAATGCAGGACCAGAAGATTGCAAGAAGAAACAAGATAGCTAGAGGAACAATCTGGATAACAGATAGTGGATGTTCGAAGCACATGACTTGTGACAAGAATCTACTATCAGATTACATTGAAAAGCTAGGACCACAGGTCACCTTTGGATGTAACTCAAAAGGATACACCAGAGGATATGGAAATATAAAAGTTGGCAAGACCACCATCTCAAATGTTTCGTATGTTGAGGGTCTTAGTCACAATCTGTTTTCTGTAAGTCAGTTCTGTGCTAACAGTAATCAGATCGTTTTTGATACTAACAACTGCTTTGTGAAGAACAAGGAAGGAGATGAGATACTCCTTATCGGAAAATTGCAGGATAGGCTATATATTGTCCAGTGGACAAACCAGATCGAGACCTATTTACTCACTAAAACTGTATCAGAAACAAGCTGGTTATGGCACAAGAGGTTGATTCACCTAAATTTTAAGTCAATCAACAGGATTGCCAAAGAAAAATTAGTGGAAGGACTACCAGATCAAGTATATGATAAAAATCATATATGTGATGCCTGCCAAGCTGGAAAGCAAACCAGATCATCCTTTAGAAGCAAAACAGCTCACTCAACATCAAGAATACTGGAGCTTTTGCATCTTGATTTGTTTGGACCAGTTAAATCACTAAGCATAAATGGAAGAAAATACACCTTAGTAATCATAGATAATTACTCCAGGTTCACCTGGGTCATCTTTCTGTTAAAGAAGAAAGAGACACTAGCCAAACTATCTGATTTTCTACACAAGATCACCAAACAGAAAGAGGTGAGTGTAGCTACTATCAGAACAGATCGAGGAACAGAATTTCTCAACCAGAAGATTGAAGCATACTGCAATAAGATGGGAATCACTCATCATACTTCAGCTGCTAGAACACCTCAACAAAATGGAGTTGTTGAAAGGCGAAACATATCACTTAAAGAAGCAGCTCGTACTATGCTAAATGCTACCAATCTACCCAAGAAATTCTGGGCAGAAGCTGTCTACACAGCCTGTTATACTCAGAATAGTTCATCAATCACACTCAGACATGGAAAGACTCCATATGAGATCTGGAACAACAGAAAGCCTAAGATTTCTTACTTTCGTACTTTTGGCTGTTAGTGTTACATACACAATAATGGGAAATCTCAATTAAGAACTTTTGATAGCAAAACTGATCCTGGAATATTTTTGGGATATTCTGATGTCAGTAAAGCGTATCGAGTCTACAATAAGAACTCTCATATTGTGGAGGTAACACCTCATGTTGTTTTTGATGAGTCTATTGTTGAGTACAGGTTACCCGTTAATAAACAGACATAGAACCAGATGACTTCAAGAAAGATGAATGAATTGCTCTTAGAAGATATTCTCATATGGAATTCAAAAAGGGATGATGAAGAGATCAACACTCCACCAATTGCTGAAGAAATTATACAGCAAGGGGGAACAATTCAACGTAATTTGGATGAAAACAGATCACCAACAGAAAGCAATGAAACAGTCATTGCAGATAAAGATCAATCTGAAAATTTAAATCCAGAGGCTGAAACAAATGAAAATCCATTTCATGCTTCACCAACAACACACTCTGAATTTGAGGAACCAATAGATCAACCTGATCCTGAGATATCTGATGAAGAGATGACCAGGAGAAGGAGATGGATACAAGATCATCCACCAGAACAGATCGTTGGGAACCCATCAGATCATGTGAAAACGAGAAGAATGCATGGAGAAAGTGCCTTGTTAAGCTGCTATCTCTCTCGCATTGAACCATCTGATGCTCATGAAGCACTACAAGATGCAGATTGGATAACAGCAATGCAAGAAGAACTTAATGAGTTCAAAAGAAATGAGGTCTGGTATCTTGTGGACAGACCCAAACACCAAGGAGTTATTGGTGTAAAATGGGTGTTCAAAAATAAACGAGTTGAAAAGGGTGAAGTAGTCAGAAACAAAGCCAGATTAGTAGCTAAAGGCTATAATCAACAAGAAGGCATTGATTTTGATGAAACATTTGCACCCGTAGCCAGACTAGAAGCTATAAGGTTGTTCTTAGCATATGCTGCACACAAAAGATTCAAGGTATACCAGATGGATGTCAAAAGTGCCTTCCTAAATGGTATCCTTGAAGTGGAAGTCTATGTGGAACAGCCACCAGGATTTGAAGAAGCAGATCCAAATCAGAAAGTATACAGACTGACAAAAGCAGTCTATGGTCTAAAACAAGCCCCTAGAGCTTGGTATGAGACATTGTCTACATTTCTAATTGAATTTGGATTCAGAAGAGGATCGGTTGACAGATCTATGTAGATGATATCATATTTGGATCTCAATCTACTTATTTGTGTGATAAATTTGCTAAACATATGAAGAATAAGTATCAAATGTCCATGATGGGCGAAATGAGTTTCTTTCTAGGTTTGCAGGTCAAGCAGTTACCAGATGGCATCTTTATTAATCAAGCAAAGTATATTCACGATCTGCTGACCAAATTTGGGATCAAAGACAGTAAACCTGTTAAAATTCCAATGCAGACCAACGGGAAAATTGATCCTGATCCAGAGGGAAAACCAGCAAATATCACTCAATACAGAGGGATCATAGGATCACTACTCTACCTAACTGCCAGTCGACCTGACATAACATTTGCAGTAGGTGTATGTGCAAGATATCAAGAAAACCCCAAAAAGTCTCACATGGAAGTAGCTAAGAAGATATTAAGATATCTTAAGGGAACAGCTCACATTGGACTATGGTACCCATGTGAAGACAACTTTGAGCTAACTGGATACACAGATTCAGATTATGCTGGATGTAAGCTGGACAGAAAGTCAACATCTGGTACATGTCAGTTTTTAGGAAATAAACTGATCTCTTGGTTCTCAAAGAAGCAGACATCTGTTGCCACATCAACCACAGAAGCTGAATATATGGCGGCAGGGAGC
Source organism: Leonotis leonurus (assembly GCA_026898415.1). Taxonomy (NCBI): domain Eukaryota; kingdom Viridiplantae; phylum Streptophyta; class Magnoliopsida; order Lamiales; family Lamiaceae; genus Leonotis; species Leonotis leonurus. The sequence continues at coordinate 25,861 of JAPKLX010000390.1, read as the reverse complement.
TGTTGTGCTCAAATACTCTGGTTAAAACAACAACTCAAAGACTATGAGAATCCTGTGCTATATCCATTTTCTGTGATAGTTCCAGTGCTATAGCTATCACATAGAATCCTGTTTTGCATATCAGATGCAAACACGTAGATGTGAGAGATCACTTTATAAGGGATCGTGTTGAAAGAAAACATGTACAGATCGAGAAGATACACACTGAGATACAGAGAGCAGATATTCTCACCAAAGCATTACCAGAAGAAAGATTTAACATGCTTTGTGGGAAATTAGGATTGTTAAATCTGGAAGAAAGAACCAGATTGATGTAATACAGATTGATGAAAAACAAGATTTCATAAAATTCCAACAGGGAATTTGCACCAGATCATCAAAAATTGATGAAGATCAGTCAACGAGAAATATTAAAAGGTCATCACACAAGATTGATGTCCAAATTTGAAAGTGGCATAAACATATCGATAGTATTGACAACAGCTCGTTAATTAGGAGATTGATATGGACCAGATGACTAGCAGCCACGTGGATATAAATTAGTCCTTTTATTAATATTCCTATTACTTGTTCAAGGGGGAAAGTCAACAAGATACGGCGATTATATCAATTTAATCATAGCATATATCTAAATCCTGACATAATATACCAAATCTTTTATTTTTGTGATGATTAGTATTATGTTTGGGAACTGTGATCGTAGAGATATTTACCAAACACGCGCCACACTGCAACCCTAGGATCAAAAGCGCGTGAATCAGACGCAGAGTAAAGGCGGTAATAGACTGCAGGTCTATACCTTAGAAAGGCGGGAAAAGTTGAAAAAGGGAAGGATATTAATTATTTTATTACTTTGTTTATCAATTCTATATATATTTGGTTAAACGATTCAACTTTCATCTACACTTCTCTTCTTCAGCAAACACTTAGCAAGTTTCTCCTTTCGCCATCTCTAAAATCTCTCAAACTTCTCAACAATCTATCTTTTACAAATAGCTCCCAAATCAACCTTGTTTCTCGACCAAGTCAAGTTTCTGAACAAATACATTTCTCAAGACCTATATGCGGTTCTTAACACCCATGGTTTTCACAAACTCGACAAAGCCTTCGACCTTGTTAAGAAGTGCAAAGGTTTCTGTTCGTTATTTATATTTAAAGGCTTTATATCCTTCTTAACTATCTTATGTGAATTGCCATGACTTGAAAATTCAAAATTGTCCAGAAACATGTATTCAAGGACAACTTTTGAACTATGAAACTCAATATTCTGTAAACTGCTACTGAGCACTCATACTTCATTGCTGGAAGGATAGTGCTCATCTATACTATTTTGACTTTGCTGTAGGATTTCACAATATCATTACCACACACCCTTTCCATTTCTTGCCCAAAGAAGTAGCAGCCTTCTATCTCTCGTGGCAAGGAGAGAAAAGTGGGAACGAAGCCACTATCCGAGTCAGCAAGGGAAGCACCATCAGCAACACAACATAAAATGTACTGAACATTATCGATGAAGTTTACAAACTGCGAGATGAAGGTCTCACTCTTGGAGACATTACTGAAGAACAATTACAAGAGGCCGTAGAGATGCTGATGATAGTGCCCATCCATTATACGAACAAGATGTTCAATAAGGCACTGCTTGCACCTAAATTCAAGATCGTATTCGAATTCGTCCAGAGAGTTTTCATGAATCAAAATGGTTCCTACAATCAAGTCACCCCAGAAAAGTTCAAAATTCTTGCTGCTGTCCTGCTGAATCTGCCAGTGAACTGTAGCAGAATTCTCTTTGATCTCTTGGCAAAGGAGGCCAAGATGATCACGTTTGTGAAAGGAGCAAGCCCTGGGATTGAAGTGAGGAGGAGCAGCTTGAGACACTCCACCAAGATCAGCTACATGCTGGAATCGTTCTTCAAACAACACAAGTGGGATACCATGCTTGAATTCAACGACAGATTGCACTTCCCCAAGGACCAACATCAAATTGAGATGTCTATGGGAATTTCTGCCAATCTGATAGCCAGGGTGACAGACCCTGTTTATGCCAACGCATTGATGGAGATGGGAAGCTCCAACCCAATCTGGGTTCCACCATCTGCCCCTGCTGAGAAATCCACCAAGTTCAGGATCACAAAAGACAAACAAGTTGAAAGGACTCCTTCCCAGAGAGTTACCAGGAGAGCCAGCTCAGTGGATACTGATGCCTCCACAGCAGCTCAACAGCCAAAATCCAAGAGAAGGAGATTACAAAAACTTGTGGAAGAAGTCCAGGTTCAGGAACCTGCCGTTGCTGACACATCTATCCCTCACCAGGAGGTTGAGGATGAGGAGATCCTGGTCGGGGGTCCACCAGAGGATGTTGCCCCCATCTCATCATAAGACCCAAGCCAGGTCAACGACTTCTCACCTGCTCACACTACTAGCCCATCATCTGCTGAAAAACTCGAGCAGATTGATGAAGAAGAAGAAGGTGAAGAAGAATCCTCTGATGAGGATGTGGAGAAGAAAAAGGCAGAAGCAGTAGTGAAGTTGCTAGAAGCTGAAGCAGATCACTCAATTCTTAAGACATTTCTTGGAATTCAGTTAACTCCTGAGAGTTACGAAGCTGCAAAATGCCTGAAATTCCTTCTACTCATCAAGGACAACGAATTTTATGTCCTTGACACCCTACTCAAGATGAGATCAATTGATGCCCTCAAGGCAGAAGAAGCCACTCTTCTCAACATTTTTACTGCCTCCTCCATTGCTGAATTGAGAGACACATATCGTCCAGACATCCTGGCCATGGAAATATATGAGGCCAAAGAGCTAAAAATCGATCTCAGATCGATATATGACAAGGCAGAGATGCTGGAGTTCTATAATAGCATTGATGAGGAAGAAGATAAAGAAGGACTTGATGACGCTCACCAACAGGGTGCAGCAATACCAGAATCAGAACCAGATCATCACCAAGCTGATGCTGCAGAACAGATTACAACAATTGCACAGGCTTAGGGGGAACCAGCCAAATCGAGCAAAATCCAGATTGAAGTGGTTGATTATCCACGAGAGGAGACAGAGCCAGCTAGACAGAGGGTGGGAGGTAAACTAATAGATGACATTTACACCCCTGCTGTCGCAGCAACTATGGAAGAGTTTGTGGAGACAATCAACCTGGATGATATATTGATGACCCAGCATCAATCCCTATCCAATGAACAAGTGAAGGACTTAATCTCCAACAAAGTGGATAAGTTCATGTATGGGACTTTATCCACAGTCCAAGACTAGGCCACCCGAATCCTTACAGAATTCAACAACCATCTGAAATCTCATGTGGACTAGGTGGACTCAGAGTTGAGAAGAGTTTGCAGACTGAAGCTTGAGGAGTTAAGCAAGAAGATGGATGATGATCGATCTGCAGCTGAGCAGAGAAAAGAACAGATCGATCAAACTCTGGCAACTATGGAAATCAATGTCCAAGATATGTACAGAATAGTTACAGAGTTTGCAAAAAAGGAGAAAGACATGGTTCATGCCATAGTCAAAGATCAGACTGCTGGAATATCTGAAGAAGTAATCAAAGCTGCAAACATCGAAACCAGAGCGCAATTTAAAAAATTTGAGAACGAAGGGAAGAATTTTTTGAGAGGAAGCTAAGCGAACTGCGCTATCCCACGAAGACATTGATTGACTCATATTTTGATGAGATTGGGATAATCAAAGAAGATCAAGAAAACTATAAAGCTGATCTGGCCAAAGCTAAATCTTCATTGGAGAAAAAGATCGATGACTCCAACATGAACATTACTTCACTGCTTACACACAAGATAGATTCAGAAAAGGAGCTGAAGGACATGAAGGAAGAGACCACCTCCCTTAAGGCACTCATCAACATCTACATTGATGATGTCGAAAAGGGGGAAGGATCTAGGAAAGGGAAGGAGAAAGTGGCTACAATCAAAGGCAAAAGTCAATCTGGTGCCACGGAAGAAAGGAAAGAGGCTCATCCTAAGCAGCTAACAGCACCAGATCAACCAAGTCTACCATCTCCTCAAACTCAGAAGGCATCCAAATCCACATTAAGCAGATCAAGTCACTCTCAACCACTGAAGAGGAAGAAAAGGTCTGAATCTGGTTGGTTCTCATCTGCTCCTATCAAGACAAAGAAGACAAAAGAAGGAGAGACCAGCTGGGTCCCAGATAACTTGAAGAATGGATGGGAGGGGCTAAAATACGGCTTCATCATGTGTCGCTACTTCATCAGAGAACCAGCCTACTCCGAGGGCACACCGAATGAAGCATTCAACTTATATCTAGATATGAATGACGCAAAAGATCTGGTGGAGGCCATTCGCGCAGCAGCTGCAGAAGCCCAGGTCACCATCACTGCCCTAGAGAGGGAATTTAGAGAATGCCCTGAAATACCTGGCACTTAGCTCCCAGACAAGACTTATTTGCTCAATTTCAACAACCAGCTCGCTGAAAACAAAGGATACAAAATTGATGTTGAGGACCCAGACTACATAAGAGTCAGAGAAGGAGTGTATGAAAGCGTGCAATTAATATCAGATGAAACTAGGGCCAAGATGAAGAAGCAACAGGATGAAAGGAGGAAGAGCAGATAGACACTTATTTTCACATCTTTACTATCTGTAATTCCTGTTGTTGACCAACTGTAACTTAATTTGTTTCTTATCTATTAAAATCCTTTTGAGTTTCTGATGAAAAAGACTTATTTTCCAGAACATCTACAACTGCTATTAATCGTTATAACTCAATAACGAAAACCTAATCAATCTGGCTATCTAACCAGATCACTCTTAATGTGTTATTAGGATGTAATTGTAAAGTGTGGTTTCGACATCATCAAAAAGGGAGAAATTTTTGGGAACCCTAAAGTATTTTGGTTTTGATGATGATCTCTCGAAACACACTTAGGTTTATTTAGAGTTAAATTGTTCTACGTGTTAACAGATCACTACATATAAAGTGAATTCTGATAGAGAACAGATTAGGAGATGACTTAGCACGTAAAGGAATTATTCCCATAGAAGTCATTTCTAAAATAGTATAGGATGAGGGCCAAGATTATTTCACCAAGAAGAAATCGATCTGCTGTGACAGACAGCGACCAGATCACCGACCAGATCGATGTTCACAGCAAGACACCAGATCGATAGAGTCATCAAACCACCAGATGACATCACCCTACACATCATATCCCCTTGCCACGTTAATATTGAAGCCCATCCAATAGGGTTTGGGAAGAGAATCCATGATTGATGCAAATAAGGAAAGTAATCACTAGCAATCTGCTTTCCATACTTAGAGGATTGAGTCAACGTTTCTACAAGGAAAGAACAGATATGATGGATATCATTGATTGACAATCTACAATCAATGTCATGCCAATCAACAACGGCTAGAATTTCAAATTCAAAAGCCTATATATTTGAAGTTCAAGGTCTGGAGAAGGACACACACTACATCGAATAATCACACGCAAAGGCAATCAATCTCTGGACCAGACTAAGAGCTTCAAACAACTGTGATTCTATATCTCACCAACCCAGTCTCGATTCAAGTCTGTCTTATCGAGAAAGAGGAGATCACCTTGCTAGCTAGTAGTTTTCTAGTGGTAACGTAGAGGTAATCTGTTGTAAAGGGACATGACCCTTACTTCGTGCATAAGTATCCCTCTAGCTTTGATTGATACTTGTGACTCGTTCTCCACGAGTATAAAGATGAAGAGTATCCTTGTAGTGGATAATCTGGTCTATATTTGATCAGATCGTGGACGTAGGGATTTCCCGAACCACGTTAAACAACTGTGTCATTTATCTTTCTGCATATTTACTTTCAGTTGTTTATTATTCTAACTCTCTACACTTTCATATAGACTGCATCTCAATCAATCTGCTTTAATCAATCTGGTTAATCTTTAAGGTTTTCAATATAAGAGCACCTACTAAATCCACCATATTTCCGCACACACTATACTTAGAAAATAATAAGATCACTCTTATTATTATCTGAGCTTTTACACTAGAGAGCAATCTGTCTGGACTGATCTCATATCGATCTATTGATCAATCTGGTTAGTCATCTGTCGAGCAATTTCTTGTTTAAGAATAGCTTGAACTCTCTTATAATTAACCGAGTAAACTGAAAAGTTTGTATTTGGTGTATTCCCCCCCCCCCATACACCAAATCTTGCTTTTTCGGGACCAACACATGGTTCATGCCATTGTTAAGGAACAGACTGATGGAATTTCTGAGGAAGTGATCAAAGCAGCCAAGATAGAAATCAGATCACAACTCAGAAAATTCGAAGATGGCGGGGTGAACTTTGTCGAGAGGAAGCTGAGAGATCTGAGATAGCCCACGAAGACAATGATTGATTCATACATAGACGAGATTGGGGCAATCAAAGAAGAACAAGAGAATTACTCTGCTGATCTCACCAGTGCAAAATCCACCATGGAGCAAAAGATTGACGAATTCAACGCCAATATCACATCTCTGCTCAACTACAAAATGGATTCAGAAAAGGAGATCAATGAGATGAAGGAGGAGATCATCTCTCTTAAGGCACTCATCAAAATCTATATTGATGATGTCGTAAAGAGGGAAGGATCTAGCATGAGGAAAGAGAGAGGAGCTGGAGGAAAAGGTAAAGGTCAATCTGGTGCTACAGAAGAAAGGAGAGAGGCTCAACCTGAGCAGCCAGCATAACCAGAACGACCAAGTCAACCATCTGCTCAACCAAAGAGGCCATCCAAGTCTGAATCAAGCAGATCAAGTCACTCTCAACCACTGAAGAAGAAGAAGAAGTCTGGATCAGGTTGGTTCTCCTCTACACCCATCAAGACCAAAAAGCCAAAAGAAGGAGAAACCAACTGGGTGCCAGACAATCTGAAGGAAGGATGGGAGGGGTTGAAGTACGGATTTATCATGTGCCGCTACTTTATCAAAGAACCTACATACTGCGAGGGCACAACTAATGAAGCTTTCAACCTCTATCTGGACATGAACGACGCTAAGGATCTGGTCCAGGCCATAAGAGCAGCAGCTGCAGAGGCCTAGATCACTATAACTGCACCAGATCGAGAATACAGAGAATGCCCAGACATCCCTGGCACTAAACTCCCTGACAAGACCTACTTGCTGAACTTCATAAATCAACTTGTAGAAAACAGGGGGTACAAGATCGATGTTGAAGACCCAGATTACATCAGGGTCAGAGAGGGAGTGTACGAAAGTGTCCAGATGATTTCTGATGAAATAAGAGCTAAGATGAAGAAGCTACAAGAGGAAAAGAAGAAGAGCAGATAGATATCTCTTTTCACATCTTTCACTATCTGTAATTCTTACATCTTGTTTTGGAATCTGTAACCCATTTGCTCTATATCTATGAAAATTCTTTGGGTTTCTTATTACAAAATCTTATTGTCCAGAACATATATAACTGCTATCAATCGTTATAACCTAATAACGAAATCATTAACAATCTGGCCTTTTAAACCAGATCACTCTGAATACTTAAATTAGGATAATATTGTAAAGTGTGGTTTCGACATCATCAAAAAGGGGGAAATTGGTGGGAACCCTAAAGTATTGTGGTTTTGATGATGATCTCTCGAAACACACTTAGTCTTTACAGCTTTAATTAGTGTTAAAGTGTTCTACGTGTTAACAGATCACTATGCATAAAGTAAATTCTTGTTGGGAACCCCGACAATATTTTTGTTTTGATGATGACCTCTTGAAACACACTTAGCCTTTACAGCTTTAATTAGTGTTAAACTGTTCTACACGTTAACAGATCACTACGCATAAAGTGAATTCTGACAGAGAACAGGCTAAGAGATGACTTAGCATGTAAAGGAGTTATTCCTATAGAAGTCATTTCTATAGAAGTCATTTCTATAATTGTCCAGGATGAAGACCAAGACATATTTTTCAAAGAGAAGAAATCGATCTGCTATGACACTCACTGACCAGATCACCGACCAGATCGATGATCACATCGAAGCACCAGATCGATAGAGTCATCAAACCACCAGATGACATCACCTTACACTTCATATCCTTTTTGCCACGTCAATATTGAAGTCCATCCAATAGGGTTTGGAAGAAGAATCCTTGATTAACACGAAGAAGGAAAGTAACCGTTAGCGATCTGCTTTCCATACTTAGAGGATTGAGTCAACGTTTCTACAAGGTAAGAACAGATATGATGGACATCATTGATTGGCAATCTAAAATCAATCTCACGCCAATCAACAACGGCTAGAATTTCAAATTCAAAGCCTATATATATTTGGAGTTCAAAGTCTGGAGAAGATAGATGGTACATCGATAAAACACTCTCAAGCAATCATCTCAACATCAGACTCAAGACTTCAAACTCTTCGTGATTCTAAAACACATCAACCCAACCTCGATTCAAGTCTGTCTTATCGAGAGAAAGGAGATCACCCTGCTAGCTAGTAGTTTTCTAGTGCTAACGTAGAGGTAATCTGTTGTAAAGGGACACGACCCTCATTCGTGCATAAGTCTTAACCAGATTGTGTTTGAGACTTGTGACTCGTTCTCCACGAGTATAAAAAAAATAAGAGTATCCAAGTAGTGGATAATCTGGTCTAGTTCTGATCAGATCGTGGACGTAGGGATTTCCCGAACCACGTTAAACAACTATGTCATTTACCTTTCTGCATATTTATTTTCAGTTGTTTATTCATTCTAACTTCCTACACTTCCATATAGACTGCATCTCAATCAACCTGCTTTAACAATATTATTAATCATTAAGGTTTTCCTTATAAGAGCACCAACTAAGTCCACCATATTTTCGCACACACACTCAATACTTAGAAAGTAATAAGATCACTCTTATTATTGTCTAAATATTTTCTCTAGAGAGCAATCTGTTTGGATTGACCTGCTATCGATCTGTCTATCGATCTGATCAGTCATCTGCCGAGCAATTTCTTGTTTAAGAATAGCTTGAACTCTCTAATAATCAACCAAGTAAACTAAAAAGTCTGTATTTTGTGTATTCCCCCCCCCCCATACACCAAACCTTGCTCTTTCAGGACCAACAAGTGGTAACAGAGCAGTGGTTCATAAGACCATTGTTTTGTTTCACAAGGTTAATACCTGCGTGGTCAACTTGAATAGATCTAGGAAAACCTACTTTCATTCACGTGCATACTATCTGCTATGGAATCTTCTGTTGTTAGGGCTTGTGAAGAATTCTCCATCCAAGGATATAGAGAATGGAGTTTTAGAATCAAAACAGCACTCAAAGCTCATCACTATCTGATGTGGAAAGTAATTGAAGAAGGTCCACTAGAGATCACTGAAGAAAAGACCATAACAACTTCAACTGGAGTAACTACACAGATAGTTCCTAAAGATCCAAGAAAATATACTTCTGAGGAACGTCGCGAAGCTAATCTGGATGACTTTGCTAAAGGAATCATATCTAGCACAGTCAAAGGCGTACATCTGGCCAAAATCCAAGATCTAGATACTGCCAAAGAGATGTGGGAAGCCTTAAGAGACTTGTGTGTAGGATCTGAAGTCATGATTGAAAACAAGTTGTCACTTGTCTGCAATAAATACGATGAAACCAGGCGAGACCATTGAGCAAATGAAAATGAGATTCACTGGAATCTTGCTTGAGATATCAGTGTTCAATAAGAATAAATAAACTCAAAGAGAGAAAAACATGAAAGTACTCAGAGCACTTCCACCTAGCTGGGAGATATATGCTGCAATGCAACCACTTCGTGATGACTTCAATGAACTCTCTACTGAAGCTCTGCTTGATAATCTTGAAGGTCATGAATGTGATATCCAAAGAATTCGTGGACCAGATCATCTGTCCAAAAAGGCAGAAAGGTGTTCAAAGAAGGACAAAGAAGTAGCCTTCAAAGCGAAGAGCAAAACTGATGAACCTTCTGAATCTACTGCACCGGATGAAGAGAAGGGCCATGACAAACTACTAAAAGAGTTTGCAATGATTGCTAAACGTATGGTCAAGATGGAGATAAAATCGAAGAAATTCAGACGTTTCTACAAAGATAACAAAAACAAATTGTACAAGAAACGCGACAATGATCGATCTGATAGCAAGGATGAGTCAAAAAAACAGATAGGTAACTCCTAAAAAATATCTAACTCAACAGATTATACCTGTTTTGGTTGTGGTAGAACAGGTCACTTCAAAACAGATTGTCCTGATCTGTCCAAAAGCCAAAGAGAAGAGTTAAGAGCAAAAAGAGATCAAAAACTCAAATATGAACGCAAGGCCATGCTAGCTGAAGAAGAATCAAGCAGCTCGAGCCATTTTTCAGATAGCTCATCAGAGAATGATGAAGCATTCTATGCTAATGATGAAGAAAGCTGGGATGAATGCTATGTGGGACTAGACAACGGTCTGGATGAAGTCGAGGTAAATTCTTGCAATTCCAATTCCTCAAATGATAATGATCTGGAACAGGAAATAGAAGATCAATCTGAATACTCATGGGAAGAAGTTAATGAGATGTTCAAGAGCTATTCGAGCATCAAAAGACTGTTTAGAGAAGTTGTGGAAGAAAATGATAGGCTGAAGAAATCTGAACAGATATTGAGCACAACTAACACCCAATTCATTGCCAAAGTAACTGATTTGGAAGAACAGATCAAGGGAAAAGATAGAGAGATTCACTCACTAAACTCAAAGGTCAAAGATCTCATCAACAGAAACAACGTAGCTGAAGAAAGAATAAAGAAAGACAAAGAAATGATCTACAAAAGTGATGAACGTGCAAAATTGCTAATTAGTCTGCAGCAAAAGGGCACATCTGGATTAGGATATCCAGGTCACTCAGAAAAACCTTTGGGAACTACAAGCTTCGTACCAGAGAGAAAGCGGATACCAGATCAAGTAATAGATCTGAAGAACAAGAAAGGTCGTCCACAGAAGATGATGATAAAAGAAACAGGGTACAGACAATACCACCAAACAAAGGATCAACCAGCTCACTACACTGAAGCATATTATGCGCAGAAAGAAAACGTCAATAGGACATTACCCAAAAAAAATATCAACAGGACAAAGAATGTCAATATGACATTACCCATTAAGAAAGGATTGAAGAATGATGGAATAGAAAGATACCATCCATCTAAATTTCATTCCCTATCTAGAGTTGATAATGATGGAAACATTATTACTTGCTATATATCTGTTCCTAACCCAAAAATGTTTTGGATTCAAAAGGGAACATTTGCTAATAATCAAGCACCCAAACGTTGAAGGGTAGCTAAGTTTAACTAATTGCAGGATCAGAAGACTGCAAGAAGAAGTAAGATAGCAAGAGGAACAATCTGGATAATTAATAGTGGATGTTCGAAGCACATGACATGCAACAAGAACTTACTATCAGATTACATTGAACAACCAGGACCACAGGTCACTTTTGGATGTAACTCAAAAGGATACACCAGAGGATATGGAAATGTAAAGGTTGGCAAGACCACTATCTCAAATGTATCATATGTTGAGGGTCTTAGCCACAATCTATTTACGGTTAGTCAATTCTGTGCAAGTGGAAATCATATCGTCTTTGATACTAACAGCTGCTTTGTGAAGAACAAGGAAGGAGATGAGATACTCCTTACCGAAAAATTGCAGGACAGGTTATATATTGTCCAGTGGACAAACCAGATCGAGACCTGCTTAGTTACTAAAACTGTATCAGAAACAAGCTCGCTATGGCACAAGAGATTGAGTCATCTAAACTTCAAATCAATCAACAAGCTTGCAAAAGAGAAACTGGTGGAAGGCCTACTAGATCAAGTCTATGATAAATATCATATATGTAATGCTTGTCAAGCAGACTAGATCATCCTTTACAAGCAAAACAGCTCACTCAACATCAAGTTAAACCACTAAGCATAAATGAGAGAAAATACACCTTAGTAATCATAAATGACTACTCAAGGTTCACTTGGGTCATCTTTCTGTTAAAGAAGAAAGAGACACTAGCTAAATTGCTCGATTTTTTACACAAAATCACCAAACAGAAGGAGATGAATATAGCTACTATCAGAACAGATCGAGGAATAGAATTTCTAAATCAAAAGATTGAAGCATACTGCAATAAGATGAGAATCACTCATCAAACTTCAGCTGCTAGAACACCTCAACAGAATGGAGTTGTTGAAAGGCGAAACAGATCACTAAAAGAAGCAGCCCGTATTATGCTAAAGGCTACCAATCTACCCAAGAAATTCTGGGCAGAAGCCATTTATATAGCATGCTACACTCAGAACAGATCATCAATTACACTCAAACATGGAAAGACACCATACGATATCTGGAACAATAGAAGCCCTACAATCTCTTACTTTCGCACTTTCGGTTGTTTGTGTTACATACATAATAATGGGAAATCTCGATTGAAGACTTTTGATAGTAAAACTGATCCTGGAATATTTCTAGGATATTCTGATGTCAGTAAAATCTATCGAGTCTACAATAAGAACTCTCATATTGTGGAGGTAACACCTCATGTTGTTTTTGATGAGTTTATTGTTGAGTACAGGTCACCAGATGACAAACACACAGAAAACCAGATGACTGCAAGAAAAATGAATGAGATCTTACTAGAAGATATTCTAACCTGGAACTCAAAAAGTGATGATGAAGAGATCATTACTCCACCTATTGCTGATGAAATCATACAGCAAGGGGGAATAATCCAACATGAAATGGATGAAAACAGATCACCACCTGAAAACAATGAAACAGTCATTGCAGATGATGATCAACCTGAAAACCCCAATCCAGAAGTAGAAGCAGATGACAATCCATTCCAAGCTTCATCAACAGCACACCCTGAATTTGAGGAACCAACAGATCAACCTGATCTTAAGATATCTGATGAAGAGATGACCAGGAGAAGGAGATGGATACAAGATCATCCACCAGAACAGATTGTTGGGAACCTATCAGATCGTGTGAAGACCAGAAGAATGCATGGAGAAAGTGTATTGTTGAGCTGCTACTTATCTCGCATTGAACCATCTGTTGCTCATGAAGCATTACAAGATGCAGATTGGATAACAGCAATGCAAGAAGAACTCAATGAGTTCAAAAGAAATGAAGTATGGTATCTCGTGGACTGACCCAAACACCAAGGAGTAATAGGTGTAAAATGGGTGTTCAAAAATAAACGAGATGAGAATGGTGAAGTAGTCAGAAACAAAGCCAGATTAGTAGCTAAAGGCTATAATCAACAAGAAGGCATTGATTTTGATGAAACATTTGCACCCGTAGCCAGAATAGAAGCAATAAGGTTGTTCTTTGCATATGCTGCACACAAAAGATTCAAGGTATACCAAATGGATGTCAAAAGTGCTTTTCTAAATGGTATCCTTGAAGAAGAGGTGTATGTGGAACAACCACCTGGATTCGAGGAAGCAGATCCAAAGCAAAAATTATACAGACTGACAAAAGCAGTCTATGATCTAAAACAAGCCCCTAGAGCTTGGTACGAAACATTGTCCACATTTCTACTAGAATCTGGATTCAGAAGAGGATCGGTTGACAAGACTTTGTTCATCATCAAAGTCAAAGAGAATATCCTTTTAGTACAGATCTATGTAGATGATATCATATTTGGATCCCAATCTACTTTTCTATGTGATAAATTTGCTGAACTTATGAAAAATAAGTATCAAATGTCCATGATGGGCGAGATGAGTTTCTTTCTAGGTTTGCAGGTCAAGCATTTACCAGATGGCATCTTTATTAATCAAGCAAAGTATATTCACAATCTGCTGACCAAATTTGGGTTCAGTGGAGGCATCACGGTTTAGAAGAAGCCACTTGGGAACTAGAAGATCAAATGAAAGAGAAGTATCCTGAGATCTTCAACTAAGGTACTAAATTTCGGGACGAAATTTTATTTAAGGGGGGTAGAATGTAGTACCCCGAAATACTGTAGCTGTCATTAAACAATGATTAAAGTTTAATTAGGGCATTGCATCCTTAAGAGAATATTTTTATGAGATTAAGAAGAGTTTGAAGAATCTATGTTGGTCCCGAAAGAGCAAGGTTTGGTGTATGGGGGGGGGAATACACCAAATGCAAACTTTTCAGTTTATTTGACTAATTAAGTCTGAGAGATGTAGCTTTCTGAAACACAGATTGCTCAAGGTGATAAAACAGATTAATTTTCTAATCGATCTTGTTCTATCCAGGTAAAATCTCTCAAGTGAGAAATACAAAGCAGAAGGTAAGCGTGAACTCAAATTCCAGCAATGTATTGTGTGCGGAATAATGGTGGACTTAGTCGGTGCTCTTGTTAAGAAAACCTTTTGAAAACTTAATCGAGTATTTAGAGGTTGATTAAGAATGCAGATTTGAATGAGTATAATAGATGCAGAATAAAAACAACTGAATATAAATGCAGAATTTAAATGACACAGTTATTTTTACGTGGTTCGGGAAATCCCCTACGTCCACGGTCTAATCCAAACTGGATTAGATATCCACTACTAGGATACTCTTCTTATTTATACTCGCTGAGAACGAGCCACAAGTTTCAATTACAAACTATATTTGAAACTTATGCACGAATAAGGGTCGTGTCCCTTTACAACTTACAGAAAACTACTGTAAACAGGCTATCTTCACGTTAATCCACTAGAAAACTACTAGCTAGTAAAGATCTCCTTCTTCTCTCGATAAGACAGACTTGAATCGAGGTGTGATTGCGATCACGAACGGTTTGAAGCTTTTTGTCTGATTTGAGGATAGAATGCTTGAGAATATTTCTGCAGTATAGCGCTTGTGTTCTATTCAGACTTTGAAACTTCAAACATATATAGGTTTTGAATTTGAAATTCTAGCCGTTTGTTGATTGGCGTGATTTGATTTGTGGATTGCCAATCAGTCATAACTCTTCTTTCCTTGTGGAGTTGTTGAATGAATCTTCTATGATTGGTAAGCAGATCATCTGTGATTGCTTTCCTTTTTCATGTCAATCGGTGATTCAGTTTCTATTTCTTCAATGGAAAGTCTTTAATGCTTCTTTGACAGATTTGGTTCTGCTCTTTCTGGTTTGCTTCTGACCTTCTGGTTGTGTTCTCTCTGGTCTAGTGACTTTCTGGTTGAGTATAGACTTTGACATTTTCTGGTTGAGGTACTTTCTGGTAGAAGTACTTTCTGGTTGAAGTACTTTCTGGTAGAAGTACTTTTCTGGTCGAAGCATTTTCTATCTTTCTGGCTGAAGCTTTTCTGGTTCAACTTTCTGTTAAAGTTGACTAGCTTCATTTTCTGATTGAGACTCTCTGATTTAGCATTCAGTCTTTGAGACTTGCTGGTTTTGAGATTCTCTGGTTTACCCTTCTGTCTGTGACTTGCTGGTTCAGCTTTCTGTTAAAGACTTGTTGGTTCAGCTTTCTGTTAAAGACTTGCTGGTTCAGCTTTCTGTTAAGGACTTGCTGGTTCAGCTTTCTGTCTTAGACAACTTCTATCCTTCTGTTTGAAGCTTCGACTATCTGTTATGCTAAAACCAAAGATAAAGGATACAGAACATGTATTATACCAAGTGTGTTTTGAAGAAGCATCATCAAAACTTGGAATATTTTATGGGGTTCCCAACAATTTCCCCCTTTTTGATGATGTCAAAACCACACTTAGTCAGTGAAAACAATGTAACTTGTATCATGTTCTGGACAGTTAGGTTAATTGTTATTTAAGTTAAATAACAGTAAATAACAGAGAGATAAGAGAACTCCAAATTCATTGATGTATGAATTGATGAGTATAATATATCAACAGAAATAACAGAGAGACAAAAGCAGAAGATACAAAGATTTATCTAAGAAAACCATCTTGCTGCTCCTCCCTTCTTCATCTTTTCCCTCTGTGCATCAGATACCAGCTGGATGCTTTCATAGATCCCATCTCTAACTCTGGCATAGTTAGGATCATGATTATCTATTTTGTATCCTTTGATCTTGGCCAGCTGGTTGATGTAGTTAAGAATGTAAGTCTTGTCTGGAAGATTACTGCCTGGTATAGTTGGGCAGATCATGAATTCTTTCTCTGGTGCCTTCAGCTGGATTTTGGCATCAGAAGCAGCTTTTCTGATCCTCTGTATAAGCTCTTGATCACCAAAATTCTCAAGGTATCTGTTGAAATCCTCATCTGGAACTGCTTCAGAATATGTAGGCTCCTTCAAAAAATATCTATTCAAAATAAAACCTTGCTTTACTTTCTCCCAGTCAATCTGATCCTCTTCTGGAACCCATGTATCTTTGGGTGTCTGTTTCTGTAATGACAGGTTCCAGGAGAAGGGTTTCTTCTTCTTCTTTTTGGACTGGGTGGTTGATGCAGATGATTGTTGCTGCGAGCGCTCTGTTGATGAAGGCGAAGAGAAGGGAGTTTGGAAGGATTTCTCTTTAGCTTCCTGGGCAGCCAGTTTCCTCTCCCTCTCTGCCTGTTCCTTGTAGAACTGCGCTCTGAACATTGGATCACAGGCTTGATCCATGCTTACGCCAAAAAGCAGTAACTCTGCTATCTGGTCCCCTTCATCTATAGGCTTCTTGCCTTTGTCTTTGGGGGTGTGAGATGAAGTTTGAACTGGTTCTGATCCTAGAAGAGTAGGATCAGGTCTTGGAGGTGTGGTTGGTCTGGGTTGAGTTGCTGGTACAGGTGCTTCTTGTGCTGGTGTTTCTGTTCCAGCATCTGCTGCTTCTGTTAAGCCCTTGCTGGTTTTTCCTCCCTTTCCTCCCTTTCCATCAGAGATTTCCCCCTTTTTGACATCATCAAATAGGGTATTGATGAGTGTACGTAAAGAGGTGATCTCCTCATTCATCTTCGCCATTTTTTCTTCAGCATCTTCTTTAAAACCAAGCAGATGGTTGATTGTCTGATCAGAGGCATCAACTTTCTTCTCTAACCTGCTGTTCATTGTTGACAAAGTCTTGTCATATGTCTCTTGGAGGTCTTCAACAGCAGTTAGTCGATTGCTCTGGTTTTCGAATTCTTCAGGGGTTGGATACAGAAGATTATTTAAGACATCGACCTGGTTTTTCCGCATCAGCTCCACAAATTTCTCTTTTTCAAAAAGAGCAAGATGGGAGTGGATGGACAGGTCAGTGTCTTCCTTCAGTTGAGCAGCGAGTGCAGTTCCTTTCTTGTCAACAGCAGCACTGATGGATTCATCTTGTTTAGCCAGCAGGTCAGCAAGCAAGGCAGTGGCTTTTTCTGCTTTGTCGTCTATGCCAGTTAGACGGAGGTTGATCCTTGCTTGACCTGCTTCAGTTGCTGCTCTATCGTCATCCATCTTTTTATTCAGTTCATCCCTAATCTTTCTGAGTTTGCCTCTGAGATCCTTGTCCATGTCATTTACATAATCCTTCTGATGCTGATTAAAGTCAGAAAGGATTTGAGTGGCCTTCTCTTGTATGGAGTTGCAGACATCGGTCATGTGATCTTCAACTCGCAGGGTGATCAGATTATCGAGCTGAAAATTGTTGAAGGTGTTGGGCTCTCGTTCCAACAATTCTTCCATGGTGTAGAAATTCACATGTTTCTTCAATTTTTGAGCAACACCATGGGTGTATATTTCATTGGTTGGTTCTCCACCAATATGCTGACCCACTGGTTCGTCATCACTTAGATCAAGGTCGATGACAGGTGGTTTCTTCGTAGGCTTCTTCTGAGTCTGTGCTGCTGCAGGTGATGATTGGTGGTCTGGTGGAGGTGTCTCTTGAGCTGCAGAAGGTGTTGTCTCCAGATTAATGTTCAAGCTCTCTACTTCTTGATTCATGATGCCATAGATGAGCTGTTTGTATTCTGTTCGAATGTCTTGGACGGTGGAGACTTGTAGTAGACTCAGCAGTGTTGCTTCTTCCTTCTTTAAGTCATCGATTGTTTTGAGTTGTAGCAATGCATCAAATATGTAATACTCGCTGTCCTTGACCAGCAAGTAAAATTTGACGCGAGTTGCAGCTCCTAAGCTTTCTGGGAGCAAGTGAATTCCAGGAAATTCTTGAAGCACAGAGTGTTTGGCTTCATTTTCCAGCAAGTGGATAACACTTTCTGCTTGCTGTTTCCTTTCTTCGGCTTCATCAGCAGATGATCCTTCCTCATCATCTTCGCTGATCCTTTCCATCCGAGGTGGAGAAGGTGTAGCTGTTCTGGCGGGAGAGAAGTCTTTCTGGCTTGTTTCTGGTTGCATCTCCTCTGTATGTTCTGCTGTTGGAGTTTCTGGTTGTTCTGTTGCTGCTGGTGTGGTTTCTGCTTCATGTTCTGGCATATCAGATTGTTCCTCTGTTGCTGCTGCTGGTGGTGATGGTTCCTGCACTTTCTGAAGTTTTCTCTTCTTCTGTTTTGGCAGGGAGGCAGAAGTTTCTGTCTCCACAGAACTGCCTTGCTTTCTGGCTGCCTTTTCCTTGACTACCTTCTCCTTCTACTTCTCCACACCTTTAGTAGGTGGAACCCAAGTAGGGTTGGAACTACCCATTTCCAGTGCGGCAACACGGTGCACTTCATCAGGGATCTTGTTGAAAAATTGAGGAGCGAGTCCCAGAGACATCTCCAGCTGGTGCTGGTCCTTTGGAATAGAATGACCAGTGTTGAATTCGACTGCATCTTCCCAGACCTTCTGGGTGAAAAATCGCTCAATCATCAGACTAATCTTGGTGGAATGGCGAAGGTTTCTTCGAACTTCCACTAAAGTTCCTCTGCCCTTGCTATCCTTTGAGTAAGTCACTAGCTTTGCTTCTTTAGCCATCAGCTCAAAGAGGATTCTGCTCCAGTTGACTCGAAGGTTGAGAACAACCGCTGTGAGAATTCTGAATTTCTCAGGTGTGACTTGATCATAAGTGCCACTGTGGTTGAGAAAAATCCTCTGAACCACTTCTAAGAGTAGCTTGAATCCTGGTTGGAGTAGAGATCTTTGGAACATCCTTCCAGTATAAGAAATAGGTATCACCAACATGATCTCAACAGCCTCCTGTAATTGTGCCATCGTGATATCTTCTAAAGCTAGACCTTCGTCCTTTACTCTATACGTTTGATTAATCATTTCAATCACATTGTATGGGGTCTTGCTTGTTCTGTCACCAATTGGCATCAGTACATTGGCTTCAAAGCCATGCTTGTCATTCTGCCATGTCAGATAGAATGTGGCAACTTGCTTTGCCAGGAACATATTTGGATGTGCAGTTACAATATTGCAGAAACCTAATCTCACAAGAATAAAACAAATGCATATGCATATACATCAGTTTAAATGAACGATATGAGTATCTAGCATAAGCAGAGTAGTATGATTAGTTATGAGGAACAAATTCAGAACAGTTCATAAACAAGTAATATTTCAAGCATACTGCAGAACTGAATAAATTTAAAACCTTTGCAGCGTTTAACCATTGCGAAAATTTCTTCGAGTTTTCGAAATCCGTGGGTTTCAAGTACAGCGTACGGTTCAGGTGAGAGAAATTTCTGAACCTCAGCTACGTGTTGTAGAAAGAGTGAAGTTTGAGGTGCCATAGTCAAACGCAAAGATGTTTTTGCGAAGAGATGCAGAGAATTTTGAAATGCTTAAGTGCTTAGAATTTTGAGAGTGCTCAGTGCAATGAAAGTGAAGGTGAACAGTTTAGAGAAGATATCGCACATATATATAACAATAATAATTAAGAGAAAAGAAATTCGAAGAGTTGAAAAGATTTTCTCCCTTTTTAGATTTTTCCCGCTTCAAGATTTGTTTTGCCGCCTTTCCTTGCGTGAGATGGACGCTCTAGATCCTAGGGTCTATATGCGAGCGTGTGCGTATCTCTTACTTTGGGCAACTTTCCTTTTTCCTGTTTCTTGCAGGGATTTCCTCGATCCCAGTTCCCAAGGTTGTGCTAATCATGACGAAAATAGAAGATTTATTAAATCTAGGGTAAAAATATCTTTTACAGTCCTGTAACCTAGGAGAGTGACGTCTTTTATCTCGGCGTTTCACTTTCCTTAAAAGTTCCCCCTTGACTTAACATTTAAGAAATAATTTTCACATGGCTTTCTCGTCAATTTATGGAGAAAATTATGCCACGTGTATTTTATTTCAACTGGGCTTTCTGGTAACTATCTGGTACCCTTCTGGTGTTAGCTATCTGGTAGCCTTCTGGTCATGACTATCTGGTAGTCTTCTGGTCTTGACTATCTGGTAGTCTTCTGGTCTTGACTATCTGGTAGTCTTCTGATCATGACTATCTGGTAATCTTCTGGTCTTGGCTATCTGGTAGTCTTCTGGTCATGTTCATCCAGACTGAGTAGTCCAAGTTTTCCACATAGCATCTTAAATCTTTCATCTGGTAATGCTTTAGTTAAGATGTCAGCACGTTGGATGTCTGTATGAATCTTCTCAATCTTGATGTGCTTTCTCTCTACATGATCTCTAATAAAATGATGTCTCACATCGACATGTTTGCATCTTGTGTGGAGTACTGGATTCTGTGTTATAGCTATAGCACTTGAGCTGTCACAGAATATAGGTATCTCCTTTACATCAATCTCATAGTCTCTTAGTTGCTGCTTCAACCATAGTATCTGTGCACAACAGCTTCCAGCAGCCATATATTCTGCTTCTGTGGTTGATGTAGCAACAGATGTCTGTTTTTTTGAAAACCAAGATATCAACTTGTTTCCAAGAAATTGACACGTTCCAGAGGTTGACTTTCTGTCCAGTTTGCATCCTGCATAATCTGAATCAGAATAGCCTGTAAGCTCAAAATTATCATCTTGTGGATACCAGAGACCAATATTAGCTGTGCCTTTAAGATATCTAAGTATCTTTTTGGCAGCTTCCATGTGTGATTCTTTAGGATTGGCTTGATATCTGGCGCAAACTCCAACTGCATATGTGATATCTGGACGGCTTGCTGTAAGGTATAACAGAGAGCCAATGATTCCTCTATATTGAGTAATGTTTGCTGGTTTTCCTTCTGGGTCTGGATCTATCTTTCCATTTGATTGCATTGGAATTTTAACTGTTCTGCTGTCTTTCATTCCAAACTTGAGTAGCAGATCATTAATGTACTTTGCTTGATTAACAAAGATCCCATCTGGTAGTTGTTTTACCTGCAATCCTAAAAAGAAATTCATCTCACCCATCATGGACATTTGATATTTGTTCTTCATTAGTTCTGCAAATTTGTCACACAGATAGGGAGATTGTGATCCAAAGATTATGTCATCGACATAAATCTGGACCAGCAGAATATGTTCTTTGACTTTGATGATAAACAGTGTCTTGTCAACAGAACCTCTTCTGAAGCCTGATTCCAGTAGGAATGTTGATAATGTTTCATACCACGCTCTGGGTGCCTGTTTCAACCCATAGACAGCTTTAGCTAGTCTGTATACTCTCTGGTCAGGATTTTCTTCTTCAAAACCAGGTGGTTGCTCAACATATACTTCTTCTTCAAGTATCCCATTGAGGAATGCACTTTTAACATCCATCTGGTATACTTTGAATCTCTTGTATGCAGCATATGCTAAGAATAGTCTAATTGCTTCCAATCTGGCCACTGGTGCAAAGGTCTCATCAAAATCGATACCTTCCTGTTGATTGTATCCCTTTGCAACTAGTCTTGCTTTGTTTCTGACTACTTCTCCATTCTCATCTCGCTTGTTTTTGAATACCCATTTTACACCTATCACCCCTTGATGTTTTGGTCTGTCTACCAAATACCAGACTTGGTTTCTCTTGAACTCATTAAGCTCTTCTTGCATAGCTATGACCCAGTCTGCATCTCTGAGTGCTTCATAGGTGTCAGAGGGTTCTACACGTGATAGATAGCAACTGAGAAGTGCACTTTCTCCATGCATTCTTCTAGTTCTCACTCTATCTGTTGGGTTCCCAACAATCTGTTCAGAAGGGTGATTTTCTTGAATCCATTTCCTTCTGCTAGATATCTCCTCTTCTGATAACTCTGGTTCTGGTTCACTTGCTGGGTCCTCAAACTCTGGATGAGAAGTTTGAAATGGATTTTCATCTTCTGGTATTTCTTGATCATTATTCCAACCATTTGTATCACCTGATTCTTCTGGTTGATCTGGTTCTGGATCATTATTTTCTCCTTCTGGCTGGTTGTTCTCTGGTGTGATTGGTGTTGTCTGTTCTGTTCCCCCTTGCTGTAAGCTTTCTGCTTCAGCATTATTTGGAACTTCAATCTCATTCTCTTCTGATGTATTCCAGATCAGAATATCTTCAAGCAGAATAACTTTTGCTTTCTGGTTCTTGTTCTGGTCTTGTGATTGTTCAACACCTAGTTCTCTGTCACTAATAACAGATTCATCAAAGACAATATGAGGTGTTACTTCCACAACGTGAGTTCTCTTGTTGTAAACCCTATAAGCTTTGCTAACATCAGAATATCCTAAGAATATTCCTGGATCAGCTTTGCTATCAAAGGTTTTCAACTGAGATTTCCCATTATTGTGTATGTAACACAGACAGCCAAAAGAACGAAAGTAATGAATTCTGGGTTTTCTGTTGTTCCATATCTCGTAGGGTGTCTTCCCATGTCTGATTGTAACAACTGATCTGTTCTGTGTGTAGCATGCTGTATAGATGGCTTCTGCCCAAAATTTCTTTGGTAATCTGGTTGCATTGAGCATAGTACGAGCTGCTTCTTTTAATGATCTGTTTCTTCTTTCAACTACCCCATTCTGTTGAGGTGTTCTGGCTGCAGATGTCTGATGTGTAATTCCCATCTGGTTGCAATAATCTTCAATTTTCTGGTTTAGGAACTCTGTTCCACGATCTGTTCTGATTGTGGTAACAGAAACTTCCTTTTTCTTGGTAATTTTGTTGAGAAAGTTTGGCAGCTTCTCCAGAGTTTCTTTCTTATTATGCAAGAATATTACCCAAGTAAATCTTGAATAATCATCAATGATGACTAGAGTATATTTCCTACCATTTATGCTTAATGGTTTGACTGGACCAAATAAGTCTAAATGTAGTAACTCTAGTATTCTGGTTGAGCTCTGGGCAGATTTGCTTGAAAAAGATGATCTGGTCTGCTTTCCTGCTTGACATGCTTCACAAACGTGACTTTTGTCATAGACTTGTTCTCGCAATCCTTCAACTAGTTTCTCTCGTGCAATCTTATTGATTGATTTGAAGTTGAGATGGCTTAATCTTTTATGCCATAGCCAGCTAGTTTCTGACACTGTCTTTGTGACCAGACAGGTCTCTATCTGGTTGTCCCATTGCACAATATATAGTCTGTCTTGCAATTTCCCGGTAAGGAGTATCTCATCTCCTTCCTTGTTCTTAACCAAACAGTTGTTAGCATTGAAAACAATCTGATTACCATTGGTACAGAACTGACTTACAGAGAACAGATTGTGGCTGAGACCTTCAACATATGAAACATTTGAGATGGTGGTCTTGCCAACTTTTATGTTTCCATATCCTCTGGTATATCCTTTTGAATTACATCCAAAAGTGACATGAGGTCCTGGTTTCTCTATGTAGTCTGATAGTAGGTTTTTGTCACATGTCATGTGTTTTGAACAGCCACTATCAATTATCCAGATTGTTCCTTTTGCAATCTTACTTCTTCTTGCAGCCTTCTGGTCCTGCAATTAAATAGATTTAGCTACCCTTTATTGTCTGGGTGCTTGGTTATTAGCAAAGATCCCTTTTTGAATCCAAAATAGCTTTAAGTTTGGAACAGTAATGTAGCTGGTGATGATATTCCCATTCTCATCAACAATGGACTTTGAGTGAAGAACAGATGGATGGTATCTCTCTGATCTTTTGCTTTCTGCTTTCTTCTGTGATGTTCTGTTGACTTTGATTTTGGGTTGTTGTTTAGATTCAGTGTAGTTGGCAGGATGTCCTTTGGTTTGATGATATTGTCTGTTACCAACTTGCTTAACAATCATCTTCTGGGGAAGATTTTTCTTATTTTTCAAGTTTATTACTTGATCTGGTATCTGACTTCTTTCTGGTATGAATTTCATTGGACCTGCTGCTTTTTCTGTGTGACCTGGATATCCTAATCCAGAAGTGCCCTTCTGCTGTATGTTAATTAGCAGTTTAGCACGTTCATCACTCTTGTAGATCATTTCTTTTCCTTTCTTGATCTTCTCTTCAGCAATGTTATTCCTATTTATAAGATCTTTGACTTTTGAGTTCAAGGAATGAATCTCACTGTCTTTGCTCTTGATCTGTTCTTCCAGAACGTTGATGTTAGCAACAAATTTATTGTTTGCTTTACTCAATATCTCTTCAGTTTTCTTCAATCTGTCATTTTCTTCAACAACTTCTCTGAAAAGTCTCTTGATACTTGAGTAGCTCTTGAACATCTCATTAACTTCATCCCAAGAATATTCATCTTGATCTTCTGTTTCCTGTTCCAGATCAGTATTATTTGAAGAGTTAGAGTTGCAGGAATTTACCTCTACATCATCTAGACCGTTGTCTAGTCCTGCAAAGCATTCATCCCAGTCTTCTTCTTCTTTAGCAAAGAATGCTTCATCATCTTCTGTTGAACTATCAGATAGATGGCTTGAGCTGGAATCATCTTCTTCCTTTTCTTCTGCTATCATAGCTTTACGTTGAGCTTTTAGCTTTCTGTCCCTTTTAGCTCGTAGTTCTTCTCTCTGACTTTTGGATAGGTCAGGACAATCTGTCTTGAAGTGTCCTGTTCTTCCACAACCATAGCAGGTATAGTCAGTGGTATTAGTGATTTTACCATTACCTCTACTTTCTGTTTTGTCATCAGATCGTTCTGCTTCTTTGTTCTTCTGGTATCTACTTTTGTTGTCTTTGTAGAACCTTCGATACTTTCTTGATCTGACTTCCATCTTGTCCATTCTCTTAGCAATCAATGAGAATTCTTTCAGTAACTTATCATATCCTCCTTCTTCTGATGCAGTAGATGATGTTGATTCATCTGTTTTGCACTTCGCTTTGAAGGCAGTCTCTTTCTCCTTCTTAGTGCTAGTTTCATTCTTCTTGCTGGAGGAATGATCTGGTCCATGTATCCTTCTGATATCACATTCATGGACAGCTAGATGATCAAATAGTGCTTCTACAGACAGATCATTGAAATCAGCACGTAGAGGTTGCATAGCTGAATAGATTTCCCAGCTTGGTGGTAAAGCTCTAAGAATCTTGAGGTTCTTCTCTCTCTGTGTGTACTTATCCTTTTTGAAGGCAGACACTTCAAGTAATACTTCAGTGAACCTGTTCTTCATTTGTTCAATGGTTTCTCCAGGCTTCATTTTGAATTCATCGAACTTATTACATGCTAGGGATAGCTTGTTCTCGATCATAGCTTCAGATCCTAAGCTGAGATCTCTTAGTGCTTCCCACATTTCTTTGGCTGTATCAAGATCTTGGATCTTGGCCAGATGAACTCCTTTTACAGTACTGGAGATAACTCCTTTAGCAAAATCATCTAGATTTGCTTCTCTTCTTTCTTCAGAGGTATACTTTTTGGGGTCTTTTAGTACAGTTTCCTTCACTGCTCCTGTCTCAGTGATACGAGTGGTTTCTTCGGTAATAGCCAAAGGTCCTTCTTCTATCACCTTCCACATTAGGCAGTGATGAGCTTTGAGACACATCTTGATTCTGAAGCTCCATTCTCTGTAACCTTGGATGGAGAATTCTTCGCATGCCCTGATAACAGATGATTCCATAACAGATAATATGCAGATGATGAAAAGATTTTCTAGATCTATTCAAGTTGACCACGCAGGTATTAACCTTGTGAAAACAAAACAATGGTCGTATGAACCACTGCTCTGATACCACTTGTTGGTCCCGAAAGAGCAAGGTTTGGTGTATGGGGGGGG